>VKOC01014824.1:0-86036 GCA_009364415.1 Spea multiplicata
AGTATAGAAAACCCTGGAGTCATAGGCGTAAGGGGAACATGACCCTGCCAGCACTACAGGATGGTGCACATGGTATTAGGGCAGGAAAGGGTTAACTCAGCAAGGGTTAGCACGAGGTGAGAATGCACAGGGAACGAGGGGGAAGTCACAAGGAACGTGACTGTAGGGGGAAGGGGACAGGGCTATAAAGCCCCTCTAAGCACACGTGCAAGGGGCAATTACTGAACACCACAGGAGCAGTTTCCCGCCCGCCCTTCCTCTTTTTGTCTTTTGCTTTGTGTTTTTGTGTTGGCTTTGTGTGTTTTTTCTTTCCCCCTTTCCCTCTTTCTTTTTGCAGGATCCGTTTTCTTTGCTGTGGCGGAGGAGTTCCCTGGAGAAGTTTGAATGATAATGGGAGTGGCAAGTTGATGGTTTGGTTAGAGGTTAGAGTTAATGCCCTCCCTGTACAGGATTAACCAAAGCGTTAAGGTGGAGCTCCCCTATCCGACCCGCGGTCGCTTGGGCGATTGTGGTATCCGGCGGATGGGGTAGTGTGAAGCCATTGTTTGTGTTTAGGTTGGGAACCCTCAGCTCTTTGTACACAGGTGTACAGAAGACTGACTGTATAGTATTTATACAGAAGTTATTATCAAAGTGTTTTTTACAATTTATAAGATGTTAAATAAAGTTATGTCGAGACATTTCTTAAATAAATGTCTCGGCCTTTTCTAAATCCAATCCTGCTGGCGTCTGTCTTTTATTTCGGGTTTGGGAAATGGGGAACCTCCTGGGTATGGGCAGTGCAAGGGTCAAGAATATTTGATACTGTCCTAACCTCAACGTGTGAGGAAAGGGATTTAGGGGTAATTAATTCTGAGGATTTAAAGGTAGGCAGACAATGCAGTAGAGCAGCAGGTAATGCTAGCAGAATGCTTGCTTGTATAGCAAGAGGTATTAGCAGTAGAAAGAGGGAAGTGCTCATGCCTTTGTACAGATCACTAGTGAGACCTCACTTGGAGTATTGTGTACAGTACTGGAGACCATATCTCCATTAGGATATAGAAATGTTGGAGAAAGTTCAGAAAAGGGCTACTAAAATGGTTTATGGATTACAAGATAAACCTTACAAGGAAAGGTTAAAGGATCTTAACCTATATAGCCTGGAAAAAAGATGTGACAGGGGGATATGATAGAAACATTTAAATACTTAAAGGGAATAAAAAAGGTAAAGGAAGATAGTTTATTTAAAAGGAGAACTACTACCACAACAAGAGGACATAACCATAAACTAGAGGGGCAAAGGTTTAATGGTAACATCAGAAAATATTACTTTACAGAAAGGGTAGTGGACGCATGGAATAGCCTTCCAGCAGAGGTGGTAGATGTTAATACAGTAAAGGCATTTAGGCAAGCATGGGATAGGCATAAGGCCAAGCTAGATATTAGACTTCGGTTGAACATGAAAAAGAACACGAAGAGTGCGTTTTCCTGTTCGTTCCGAAGACACGCCGAAGAGAAGGCGGCGGCGGTAAAACGTAGGCGAAGACGATGAACACACCACGAAGATCTTGGTGATTGTCTTCGGCTACCATTCCCCCCCCCCTTCTAACTTACCTTGGCTTTGCGGCATCTCGGCTGTTCACGGAAGTGGAAATCCGCAGGTTCGTCGTCACGGGTTACAGGGCAGTGCGAATGAGCCTATTGGTCGCAAACTGGGACCTCCTCTGGCATCAACCAATTGATTGATGCTAGAGGAAGACCCTGCAGGTGACCAATAGGCTCACTCGCATGGTCTTTGTAAGTTAACCCCTGACAGCGAACCTATGGATTTCAAGTGGCATCTGCAGGGTAAGTTGCTGCATTGTGGTTTAAAAACCCCAATGCTGCAACTTACCCGTGTTAAGTTTTCTTTTGAGGGAACTAGGGAATTGCTTCATTAAAATATCAATCAGATGGATTAATGCTTTATCTACAGCATACCATCTAAAAGACTTATAAATGTGTTATGTGCTTAAGATTACAACTGATCCAACAACAGATACATCCAAACACATATCAATGAAATCACAATATGTATTCGGATATATCTCCTGAAGGCTAATGTGTCTTCTAGCTACAATAACTACACTTATCCAGGTGAATAGGTATATGGATACACTTATGAAATATGTACCGATAAACCCACCCACTGGCTTATTAAGTTAAACAATCCCTGTTCTATCTCTTCTAACTTTTTAGGTTTGAACTGAAAACTTTCGCTTCTTCCAGAATACAACAGAATATTTTGAAACAACAACAGGATATCAAAGAATCCACAATGCGGCTATGATAAAACAGTACAAACTTTTACTAGAACGTTCCAAACATAAAACAATACAAATAACAGTACAATAACAATAATCCCCACATTAATTGACACACTTACAACAAATATATATATAAGTTCCTATTTACAATATTCAAACATGCATGTTCATAGTTACCTTCCCTGAGAGCTCCAGGTTAGTGATGTTACTTTACTTTCTCTCCTCCTCCTCCCCTCCTGTTTACTTTCACTACCTGTCCCTTGATATACTAGAGGGTCCCAATTGAGTCTACTGGGAGATCCCTGATTGGACCCTGTGGTTGCCGTAGTTACCCTTTGAAGTTATTCCCTTTGGCCAACACCACACCCTGGGGTCTTTACAATCATGGGGCAGTAAAACCCAAAGATCTCCTGATCTGATTATTGACATGACAATCTATTTCATGTGAAAACCTGTCTTTCTTCCACACACCCTTCATCACGCATATCGGTGTTATCTAAACTAAAACAAAAGGTTTCCCAAATATTTATCATTCCCGGCCACCTCCCATGCATCTTGATTTAGCTAGTATTAACAGAAACCATGATATATATATACACATACACATACACATACACACAGACACATACATACCTACATATGCATATCTACACACATGTACATCCATACACCCGCATACACGTGTCCATATACATATTTATTCACACAACTGCTTATAGTGTAACAACTGCTTTAGTTACCGGCAAAACTGAAAAAGCGATTCCCCCAACTCATTAGAGTTAAGATTAATTTAGACATCGTTTCTTTGGAAATAATGTTCAGTTCTAATGGCGGTGACTAAAAAGGCATAAAACCAGTGGTTTTATTACTAGATGTTATTGGATGACTTCTTGTTTGTATCACTGTGACAGTGTTATGTTTTCTGTTGCCTGAATTAAGGTAGAACAAAGTTAAATTCATTCCACCGTCTTGAATCATAAACTGGCAGATTTATTGTTTTTTTTAAATGGAATTGTTTTATGAACCATATAATCCATAATTGTTCAATACAAAAAAACAGCACCATTTGGCTAGATGAAGCGCCTTGCGCCGTACAGAGCCTTCTGCTCCCTCTGGCTAATTAAAATGGAAATAGGTGAAGCTTAAACAAGACTAAATGAACTTGAAGAGAAACAAAACAGTGAGTTGGTGTAGAATTGAGTATCAAGATGTCCATTCACCGTCTGGATTGAGTCCATTCACCGTCTGGGTTGAGTCCATTCTCCGTCTGGGTTGAGTCCATTCTCCGTCTGGGTTGAGAAGGCCATTCACCGTCTGGGTTTGAGAAGGCCATTCACCGTCTGGGTTGAGAAGGCCATTCACCGTCTGGGTTGAGAAGGCCATTCACCGTCTGGGTTGAGAAGGCCATTCACCGTCTGGGTTGAGAAGGCCATTCACCGTCTGGGTTGAGAAGGCCATTCACCGTCTGGGTTGAGAAGGCCATTCACCGTCTGGGTTGAGTCCAAAGTTACTGTTGATGACCAAAGAGTCTGTTAGTTATGTTATTTGTGCTAAAGTTAGCAGGGGAGTGTACAAGTGGTTGAGTTGGACAGTCCTGTTGAGTTTAGTTAAGCTATTCTTGCAGCCTAATAGTCAATTCAACTTTTTGGCAGGCATATCAACTTGAGTCAAGTTGACAGTCGAGTTCAATGAGTAGACAAGTTGCCCAACTCAGTTGAGTAACTAGACTTGACTGTTGGCGTCAACCTTTGTGAACAGAGCCTTTTGTCTTGTTGTATATTTATAGTATACATTACACTAGGTGTATAGAACATTGAGAGCGCTAGTAGTCCTGTTTATACGGAGGGGAAAGGTTAGCATGGTTAGACATCTGATGATCTTCAATAGAGCATTTTTATCACAGAAAATTAAGGAACACAATTATGGTAACATGATGATGATGTGTTACTAGCCGGCCATTAATAATTGGAATGAAATCAAATATCTGAAGTACTGTATAATAGTTAACAAACAATGTTATCTCTAACAGATGTGTCAAATGAGATCCATATATTTATATGTTTGTTTCTGAATTTTTCCCCGCAATCTAGATTATCAGTAATCTGTTTTATTTGCATTTATACATTTTACCATTTGTTTACATTGTTTAAGTCCCAAACAAGCAAACAAAACCATATAAGGAGAAAATCAAGTATTTTTTGTTTAACTTACAATTTGAAAGTGTCTTGTGTCTATTTTAATTATAATTATAGGTTTTATCACTGTCAAAACAATAATGATCAGGAATATACCAGCAATATCCCGAAAGGCTAGTCCCGTATCAACATTCCGTTCTGTAAACTCTCATAGGAGGCAAGCGGAACATTATAGAAGCATTTAACGGCCTTTTTATACCAAAAGAAAATAGGTGTCAACAGAGTGGCAAGGAAATTCTTTAGCAGCATCTATCACTGTGGTTGAAGTCCGAGAACATTCTGCACAATGAAAGCAAGGGATCATTAATCTCCCAAAATGTTCAGTCTTCCAGTTTCCATTTTAGTGTCCGTTAAAGAATTCAAGGCCATACAAACTGTGCTTTCCAGAGTAAAGAATGGACGCACAAAACTGGTGCCTCCTTGTGTCGTAAACTGCAAAGAAATTGTTAAACTTAGGTGATATATGAGAAGGGGACCTTGAATTAATGATACCCAACCACTTCATGATAGACATCACCAACCCTAAAAACTGGGGTTTTATTTATATATATAACATTTTTATTTTTATTTTTTTTCCCCCCTCACGAGTGTGTCTTAAAACCATAGAATACATAAAGCACAATAATTATTAGTAGTAATATGAAGTAGGGGGGAAAAACGTAAAAATAAGAATAATTTTTCTTAGGATTTCTACATCAGGTTAGTTACTAGTGGTACAGAATTTTGGGGCATTTTTTTTTTATTATTTTTAATTTTTTAAAATACCTTTTTGTCCGTATAATTGTTTCCCAAAAGATCTTTGGAAGAGGGAGTACGAATGTGCTTTAAGAGACTGATCTATACATATAGGAAGCGTGCGATTGCAGTTATTCCTGCTAACCGTAGTTTAACCAGGTTTTGAGTATCAAAATTAGACGTTTTTAGTTCACTCGAGATCTCTTTTTATTTTCCATTGAGATTGAAGATGTAATAACCTTCAGTCCCAAAAAATATGTACAAAAACATAGTAGTAAATCAGACAGGGACAAATGCTTTTTTCATGTGTCTAAAACATACAAAGGGATGGATTATTTATTCAAACATCCCTTCAACCCATCATCTGCACTAGATTGCAAGCTCTTCTGGTTAGTTTCCTCTTAGTGTGTTTTTCCTGAATTTCCTATTCTTTTTTTCCGCTGTGGGATATGTATGATGCAAAATGAATAAAACATACATCATTTTTTATTTCTATACTACTTATTTTGTGTTCTCTCGTATAGTCTGTGCTTTTTTGGAGCTCTGTGAAGAGAGGAATTGCAGAGTGTCTATTACTTATGTCAATTATTCCTTCCCCAAAATTGTTATTTTAAATAGTAAAACACTTTGAGGTCTCCTTTTTTTTGTTTTCTTTTGTTATTTTATTTATTTGATTTTCTGTCATCTTGCCATGTTGTAGGTTTTTCCCCCCTGTTTTTCTTCCTTCTGCTATTGAGTTTGGGTGCAAAAAAAAAAAGCAAGGGGAATAAAATCTTGTACCTGTAGATGCCAATTAGACTGGCACCCGCTGTGCGGAAAATCTAATGAGAAGAACATATATCTTGCAGAATATCTCGCTTGAGAGCATCATAAAAATTCCTTTATTAATCAAAACCATATTTTTTCTCTTTATCTTATTGGATTTTACTACTCCCCTTCCATTTTGACACATTGGGTTAGAGTGACACTAAAAATGGTGGCGTCAGATAAAATATATTATTTTTAGACATATCCTAAGTCAGCAGTTCCTTACTTTTTATCCTAAAAAAAAAATAGAAAAATGTTTCATGAAATGGCAGATGTTAGCAGTTAGTATATATGGGAGTATATTGTTTGATGTTTCAGACGTCAAATACAGTTTGACTTTGTAGATCCCGTAGGCTGAGTATTTGACCCTGGCCATAACACCAAACAAGGGGCCTTCTACTGACACCAACTTATTCGACTGATCTACGCCATGTCAAATGTAAACGTTTTAAATAAAGAGCGTTGGGTGGAGGTTCAGAGAGGTTTTGGTTTGTCGGAACCTCCTGTTAGCTGCTGTCCCCTTTCTCATTCTAGAGCCTAAAGCCATTCCAAGGGTCATTCTGTGACCCACCATCCCTTTGCTGTGCTGACGATTGCTATGAAATACTATACTATACCATGAAAGTAAATAAATCTATGTGAAGGGCTTATGGGAAGATAAAAGGTGGTTCCATCTCTGTGAATGAACTCCACATGCAACTATCTTACTGTTGGTACCCCACCAGTTTCTATTTCATAATTCCCTTTTTGTGTCTCGTTGAAGCCTTCATTTTATCACGTCTTATTTCTCCTTCCCAACACAGTATCCCTCTTTAAGGTACTAAGGGAAAACATAGGCACTAGTGGACAACTAGACCCTCTATGGTTCTCTTAACAGTTCATGGGTCCAGGACACTTGTTCTTTTTTGCCTGTATTCACTATAGTCCAAAGTCTAACAACAATGCTCAAGCCAGGAAATAACAGGCACTTAAATGTAGTTAAATAAGACTTAATAATGTTTTGCCAAAGCACATTATAGAGGGATATATTTATACAGTGATGTATGTACTATGGGCACTGCCCTTGGCCTGATCCAGCCATGGAGTCATGGAGGCTCTACTGAGATGGTTAGGGACCTCAAAGATGGCACAGTTGGAAATTGTTTCCATGTGAAGTCTTTGCCTTTTTCTGGAGCGTCAGTGAGGTTGTTGCCCCCAAACCCCCCCCCCCACACACACACAAAAATATTACTGTGTTACTATGTTTTGAACAAAGTAAATTGAGAAATGGGTGGCGTATGAAAAACTAAATTAGGCTTTGGCTCTACTGATTATTGGAGGCTGGGAGTTGAAGGTTGTAGTGGTGCCGATCTATCATCGGGGCCAGAAGAATAATCACTGAACACGATCATTCCTGCAAAACTAAGTTGGTTTCACAGGTCCTAAGTAATATGTCTTCTCGTGTGATTATTACTGTCTATATCTAATTATTTATTATACATTACATATACACCGTGTTTTATTAATGGCTAAGCTTTGCTCTCCAATCCTTTACATCATTCTCAGTCCAGATGCCAAACTAGCCGGTTGCTTTGGTCTATATGGACATGCAGAATGATCCTGGCACTGGTAAAAAGTATACTCATTTAGTTAAAAAAAAATAATAATAAAAAAGACATCCAGGGAAATGGATTACTTTTCACCCAGACATGGAGAGGACTGGTAAACGGAGATAAGAATGACTTTTTTTTACCTAAACATTTACAGAATGGTGAAAGCAGATAATAAACTCTGCGTATGAGGAAACCAGTATTCTGGAAACTTTGCCAAAAAGCAACAAAAAGCTTGCGGTGTGATGGATGGCTGATGGATACATTAAATGACTTGCCAGTAACTCATTATATTGCGAAATTATTTCATTTACATATAAATAGTTTCAGTATCCATCTCTCTGTGATGAATAATTTTGGTTGACAAAGTTGCCTGATGTGTGAACAATTAATACCTTGAGGACAACTTTTCCAACACTGGTTTGAGGGAATGTTTTTAATGTCCCCGAATGTTCTCTGGGATTATTTTTATGCAATTTTTCTTGCAAAAGTCCTTTTTCTGAAATACTTGTGTCGTTTGTGTAATGTAAGTGTGAATGTGTGAATATGGACCTAATACTCTTTAGTACGAATGGCTTTTTGAGACCCTACCTAGAGTATTACTTCTGGAGAAGAAGGAGATGGACATTCTGGACAGAGTTCGAAGGAAGGCTGCTTAACCCCTTCGTGACAAAGGCTGATTTTACTGTTTGTTCCCCTGGTGACAATGGCCTTTTTAACATTTCTGCGCTGCTCGCGTTTAGCTGTAATTTTCTTCTTTCCCGTTTACTGAACCCACACACATTAGATATTGTTTTTTTCAGGACAAGAAGGGCTTTCTTTAGATGACATTGTTTTGATTGTATCATATTATTTACTATTAAAAAAATTATAAAATATGGTGAAAAATTTAGAAAAAATGACTGTTTCTAACTTTTAGTTGAAAAATCTTTTACTCATCTATAAAAGGTAATGAAAAAACCTGCTAAATAGATTCTACTATTTGTCCTGAGTTTAGAAATACCCAATGTTTTTATGTTTTTTTGCTTTTTTCTACCCATTATGGGGCAATAAGTACAGGTAGCGTTTTGCTATTTCAAAGCCATTTTTTCCAAATCTGGTAATTCTTCCCCCCATGTGCCATTTCGGGTATCTTTGAACCCGGCCAATGCAATTTACCCCATCAAGTCATATATTTTTGAAAACTAGACAGCCCAGGGTATTCCAAATGCTAGTATTTTAACTCTTTCCATGCACCATATCTACCACCAGTCTTTGTCAAACTTTGTGGTAGTCATTTTTTTGCATTTGTTTTGTCACACACATTTTACTTCAGGTATGAATTAAAATGTTCTCGTTTATGTCACTATCACAAAACACCCCAATATGTGTTCAGCAACATCTCCTGAGTACATAGATACCTCACATGAATGATTTTGCCTGGCTGTTTGGGGGCAAAAGGGCCACATTTGGGGCATGCGCATTTTTCAATGTTGAACTTTGGCATTTGGGGATCCACTGCCCATGCCCTATTTGGTACATCTTTGAGCCGGGCCATTTCAGTGTGCCCAACAAAACCATATATTTTTCAAAACTAGACACCACAGGGTATTTTAAATGCTGGTATTTTAACTCTTTGCATGCACACATTTTACCACCAGCATTTTTTCAAAGTTTGCAGTAGTATTTTTGTGTGTGTATTTTTCCCACACACACCTACTTTATGTATGAATTTACAGTTCCTGGTATATGCCGCTGTCACACGACACCCCATAATGGGTTCAGCAACATCTCCTGAGTGCAGTGATACCCCACATGCATGGGTGTGTCATTTTTTTGGGGAACTAAAAGGCCACATTTGGTACGTGTGCATTTTTCTAATTTGAAATTAGATGTGTGGCCATCCTTACCCCTGTGTTAATTGGGACGTTGTTGAACCTGGCCAATTCAATTTACCCCATCAAATCATACCTTTTTTAAAAGTAGACACCCCACGGGCATTTAATATGCCAGTATTTTAACTCTTTCCATGTGAGAATTGTTTTAAGGTAATATGCAAATTTTAGGACCTGCTCACAAAAATATATTTTATATATATATATATATATATTATATAATATTTATTTTTTTTGTCTTTTTTAACATTTTTTTAACATTTTTTTTCAACTTGGAGGTTCCCCTGATAGTGACATCAGTGGGAAATGATTTTTACATTTTACTAGTTTTTTACTATTTTTTTTCTAATTATTATCAATTTTATTTTATTTTTTAATTTATTTTTACTAATCACACTGTGATTAGAAAGCTGGGCTCCATTGACTTGCATGGTGAATGCAGTACCTGTATTCAACCTGCAAGTGGAGCCAAAGTTCACTAGATGGTCTGGACATCTAGCGAACTTTGAAAATTTGTTTGTTCCTGTTAAAGGACGGCGGCCATCTTACTTGATGGCGAAGATCACCGGCAGCTGCGGCTGTGACCGCTCTCCGGAGCGGTCACAGCCCATCGAAAGGTAAGTGTTTGGTGTCGCTGGATGCCTCCTGATCGCTTTTAACGCTTTTAAAACGGGCGTCCGCCGCCATACAAAGTATGGCGGTTGTTGACGCCCCGTGGAGGGGCCAGAGATGGCCCCTTCGTTCCGATCGCGGCGTTGCTGAATGCCTCGAGGTCGAGGCATTCAGCAACGTTTTTTGGGTGCAGAAAGCGAAAGTAGATCGCTTTCTGCACCCGTTTAAAGACGTGCCGGTCCTGGCACGTCAATTGTCGTAAAGCACATGCTTTTACGTGCCGTGCCAGGCCCGGCAATTGTCATCAAGGGGTTAAAAGATGAACACAAAGAACACATGCTATTGACCTGTTGACACCAACTGATGTTCTAATGCCAATGTAGTTGTTTAATGATATGTTGGGAAAAAGTTTTTGTAGAGAACCTTTTTGTAGAGAAGTATCCTATATTAAACAGACCAAAACTCAAAGATGGTACACTGGAAAAAACAAAACACATTCAATTGTTCATATAGTTACTAAAACTATGAGTGTAGAAATAAATCAGAATGCCAAAGGTGGTCATGCAGCAAATGAAACATCTAATGAATTTGATCAGTGTTTTTTAATAGTCACACAATGATGAAAAACAATGAAAGAGTGGACTAACTTGCAAAGGAAAAAGCAATTTCTTCTGATGAATTACATCTTATTGGAAACCTGGGAGACTATATTGAAGAGGTTATACAATTTGCTATGAGGCAAAAAAGCCCAATGCACTTATTATATGCTGTTCTTCAATGCCTATGCATCAAAACTGTTATATTTAATCAAATAAAAAAATTAGGACTGGCATACCCTTTGAAGTTTGTGGTTTTCTTTTAAAGTATATTAAGACAGAATAACTTTATTTTACAGATTTCAAACAGTTAAATACAGTGTATATACAATACAGTGAGTGTGATCATTCACTTTGCTATTGACTCTGCTTCCTATGCATGTGGATGTAGAATATGCAACTTTGGGAGTTAACTTATAGGTCTTCTTCAAAGGGCCAGGCACAACCTGAAGTTTCTGTAGATGAAAACAGATGAGAGGTAACATCCATGTCATAACCAATACTATTAGTGTAAAAAGTATGTAACAAGGTCTACAGACACAAGCTGGACAGAGGATCTAACATTTGTTTGCTTACCATTAGATGTTTTTGTATCTTCAGTATCCAAACTTCCTGAATTGCCATTCAAAGCTACTAAAGATATAGCTTGCTGCAGAACTCTCTAATGTATCGGTGACTTGAACCACTTATTATTCTTTGACTCTGGCTGCATTGGGTCCTTCTCTTCTTGACGGCCACCTTCTGCAATAAAGAGCGCCTACTCTTTCTTTTACTTTTCCTCACACTACTGATACACAACATGTGCTTCCAAAAAGACATTTCTTTGTGTAATAGTGCACTAGTCATCAGTTCCCATCCATGCACGTTCTGTTCCTCTACTTTGCCTTCTGCAGACCTGATCTCTCTGCCATGACCTTCTAGCCATAACCATTTTCTCTTAGTTTATTTCTCTAAAAGCTAACCTTCCCTCACTCCTCTTGGCCTTCTAGTCTTTGCTCACTCTCTGCCTCCTTATGATTCCATACTAAATCTCTAACTCCTCTCCTATCTGTAACTATCCCATATCACTGTTGCGCTTGTTCTCGCTAATGAAATTGTCCCATTTAACTACATATTATATTTATTTTTACCATCAAATTATATTGATTATTATTTATAATAATTAATAAATACCTTATAAAGGAAACAAGCAGATGCTTTAATTGACTATACTGTTGTATATTTAAAACATTTAACCATAGTTAATGCAATTTATGTTCAATTGCAAAGTCTGTTTTAATAAAAGTTGTTCTTCACGTATACAGGACACACACGCCGAACACACACACACACACACACACACACATACCTATTTCCAAAAACCAAAGCACAAATTTAATTTGATTTTATATTTTAATTTGGTGTTAAAATATTATATTAATTATAGCGTGGTACCATAATTTTTATGATTATTTATGACATATTAAAATTATAACAATGCTTGTCAATGTTTTTTTTTTTCTGTTTTGAAAATTTAAATAATTCTAGTTTTAAAAAATCATCTGCGGAACAAAGAAAAAGCTTTGAAAAAAGGCCTTGTCAATCCATGTCCTTGAGCGCATATTGTTAATAAACTTACAATTCACTTTATATAATCATTTTTGTAACATTGCTTGTGCAGTTGATATAATTTCATTCACGGTCTCTTTATTCTTATCCATGCGGAACAGGTCTCTTTTTGTCCATTGCTAGAAATATACCTGATCAGATTTATTTGCATATTATTCCACACATAACATTATTGATTATTCTTCAGTGGCGTTGCAAGAAGGGAAGGAGAGGGGGCCATGCCCTCCCCTACATAATATCCTGTTCTCCATGTGGGCTCCCAATTGAGACACTGTTGGTGTGTTTCTTTTTTATCATTTGCCGGAATATTTTGACTTTTCTCCTGAAGAAGCCAATTAAGCTTGGCGAAACGCGTTGAGACTTGACTGTTTCTGGACTTCTTTGATCGTTTGGACGTTTTAATTCCGTTTTTTTGCATAACATATCGGTTATGCCATCTTATTTGTGAGTTCTTATGAGCCCTTTTCCTTATTAAATATAGTTTCCCGATACTGCACCATTTTTGGTCTTCTTTTTTATATTTCAGACATTCAGAAGAATTTTCCTTATCTGATGGGCCTCTGTTACATATTACCTTTGTGAGTGCATCACGTTATTTATTTCCATATTTTTCACTTTTGAATTTATTACACTATTGTATTTCTGTTTTTTTCTTTTACATGTTTATGCGCCCCATTTTTTGATATATTTGCTGTTGTACACTTTATGAGGAGTGTTGTGTTTGGGAGCTGCTCATCTTATTAGGGTATTTATATTTACATTTATATTTTTCACGTGGAGGTGTGTTTCTTTGTTATATTATTTCTTTTTTATACCTGCCACGAGGGAGCACTGATATAACCTAACAAGTGCTTTCTTGTGGTGCCTAGGAACATCAGTCAACAATTTTTTTATTGGCAGAAGTGCAGCTGATGTGGAGATGTTTTTTGCGCTCTTTTTTTGTGCTGCATCTGACATCATCGACCTCAAGAGACTCCACAGTCTTTGCCTGTGCAAGTTAGTGGAGGACAGCCAGCTGGGCAAGTGAGCAGAGAACAGTAAAGAATTAATGGAGACAGCTCAGCCCAAGCAGAGTTATGGGGTGTGCTTCCTTGTGGTCAACATTAATAAAAAGTTTTTTTTATACATGCTTCAAATTTCAATAGCAGAGTTTATGTTATTTGGTGAATGTTATATGTATAAATAATGATGCCACTGTTTTTCTTTACTTTTATGTGACACTTTGTATTGCCATTTTTAAAATTAATTTTCCATGTTTTTTAAATAAGACAGAAGATGAACAATGTTACAACAGAAAAGTAAGTAGGCATAGCATGTGTAAATACACCTGGCAATACATGTAATGATGGAGTTAAATGTTGCTGACACATTTTCAATCAAACTCTATAACAGAACCCAAGGATAGCAGGCGTACTTGTGTACCTTATGCAAAACAGACTCCAGAAAAAGTGGTGCAAATAGACTGGCTTCACATATACACTTACTGACATCATGACACACGACAACTCTATTTGGTTTCCAACAGCTTGTGCGTATAGGACATTAGTGTCATGTGAAGCAAATATGATGTAATTGTCTATGAAAACTGTTAGTGTTAATAGTGTTTTTGTATTATTGTTGTTCAACCAACCTGTTGAAAGTTATTTAAAAAGAAACAGCATTCTATTCAAAGACAAAGAACCATTACTATCTGATGTCTCTTATGTTCTCCAATAAACCTTCACAATTGTAAGTGTTTGCATTTCTGATTTGGCCCGCAGTATTGCATTCAACTGTGTAATGTATGGCAGAAGAAATATCATTAAACATCAATAATATAAACACATTTTGTATGAAGAGGAATGTCATGCAGGTGTTGAAGGTCATGATTTTTTTTTTCTTCTTCTTTACCATCTGTTGTTTGCCAGATGACATAAAAAATAATAAATGAATAAGAAGCCAGAGACTGTGACGAATGAAGGTTTATTTTTATTCATTTATCATTAAGTCAAAGATATGTCCTGCTAGCCATGTTTTCACCAAGAGATATGAAAAAGCCGGTAACAAAAATCTGTTTCTTACCTACATTTCCAGTTGTGAGATATGAATTTTGGAAATCCATCATTCCCATTCCAACTATGTGTATAAAATCCTCAATCACCTGCATTAATTCCACAGAGCCTGGATAGACCTAGAGTCAAAATATGAAAACAGCAACATTGGTTAAAAGACCAAAAGGACAATCAATAATCTATGCATGCAACAAAAACGATTGGAATGTCTCTAAAAAATTGTATAAAACTTTTGCTTGATAGTTCCCCTAAAAACATAATGATTCCTAATCAAAATAATGACTATAGTAAATCAATTCCAGCAAAGAAAAGGTTAAAAACCCCATTGGCCTGAATAAATCCTATACATAACTAAGTTTGGGGTAACTACTTGTGTCTAGTGTCTTACATTCATTGACTTTGACAGTAGCTCGAAAATAGAGTTATTGTGCCCGTCTACCAACACATCAGCTTTGTCAGGGGCAAATTAAGGGAAATTCATGGAAGCGGACATTATATAGCTTCCCCTACCTCTGATGTCAAACATGCTCATTGGTCACACCTTTTTCACAACTCTTATTGATAAAAAAAACTACTTATAGATCAATGGGGAGGGGATTGTAAACAGGGAAACATGAAACAATGAAAAAGAGACACTTTAGTATACCGATAAATACATTGAATACAAATGTCAAGACTATTAAAAATCCTGGTATACATATATATATTATAGTGTATATACCAGTTGCTCAATTGCACTAATCTCATATCCTGTAGAATAATATGTTAGGTGTTTTTGTTTTTTGCATGGTATTAGCTGGGTATGCGCTGAATTTAAAATGTGAAAGAACAGTTCCACACATGTGAAAGAACAGTGGATGAATTGTTGTATTTTTAAGGTCTAATTTTTATCATAATTTTGGAACGTTTTTATCAATTTAATATGTGTACAGGCCTTACAGCTGCTAATATCCTTTAAGTAATGCGCTTGATAGTAAAATATCGGACAAAACCGATTTTCTGTGGCCACGAAGGAGGGTGAATGGTCTTTTTGTTTATAAAAAATAAATATGTATATTTTACAATTCATTTCCTCTTCATGGCAAATCAGGTGCATAAGCCAAAAGGAACAATCCAGAAGAATGGTTCTTCCACATGTGTGATTTATTTGATTGCATGCACATGTAAGGATCCTAGAACATATTGGATCAATTAAGGCTACTATTGAAACTTTGGTCTCAAGACATGTCAAAATCTATCATCACATCAACATGGCCTGTCTGACTTTTTGTGTTATCAAAGATATTGCTAGGTCCTAGGAAAGCTGATTTCAATTCTAAATTACTTTGATGTTACTCATATTGGATTTACAATCTTTCAACTCTCACTCTCAAGGTGATCAACAAGGTGTTTAATTATACCTCATTTTTAAATGATGCTTGATTGGACCCCTCCAATTACATATTAAGCTATATGAGATTAATACAATTGAGTAACGGGTGTATACACTGTAATACACTGTGGCCTGCACACTCTCTCCCCTTTCCCTTCGGGGAGTAGACGTCCGTTGTACAGCTCTGCTTTTCATAAAGAGTGTGGAACTATTGATGATCAATGAAAGTAACTCGCGAGACAAAAGTGGTAATCCTTACATGTATTACTTAGAGAATTTATTATTTATTATTTTTTTTTACAATTTCTTTTCTGGCATCTGTTTAGTATAGTGATTGTTGTGTTTATGAATCATTTTGGGTTTTTTTTAGGGGAACTATCTATTAAAGGTTAATTTTTATCTTGTCTTTGTTGCTTGTTTCATATATTAAATTGGTTACCCTCAAGTTTTCTCTGATTGGACATTATTAGATATTTTTGATTAATTTAAATCTATTAGATTATACATGTTTTGTATCATTCTATTTAGTGATAGTAACAACTAATACTTTATATGTTTGGAAATAAAGCCAGCCATGTTTCTTCTATATAAATTACATAAACAATTCTACATACTTGTTAGTTTCAACATACATATCAATATACATGATACATGTGCTCTATATTTCTTTATTAATCTCACTTTTTCCCTATATATATATATGTGTGTGCAAATAATATGTTCCAGAACAGCAGTAATGTTAAATGTGCTTTACACATGTTTTATAGTCCTTGTTACTTAAAGTAAATTTATGTTCGCTTGATTAGCAAAGTATACTTAACTGCAATTTCAGGTTATACTGCCATAAACTTTTGCTATCTTTGAAAACTTAATGGTGACTTTCATAAAGACAGCTGCAATACTGCTACTGTGTGGGAAATTGGGTGCTGCCATACATCCGATCCATATATAAACCATAATTACTGGTTTGGTGCGGGGGCAATTAATCTGAAAAGGATGTACTAGCCTGTGCAGCTGCTCTTCATAGAACAGGATACATTTTCTGATAGGAAAAAAGCAATTCCATGGAAGCAAAAAATGTGTATGCTGCAAATTTGATAATAACACAAAATGTTGCTTGCACAACATTTGAATATTATTTTAGTGTCATTCTTAAACAGTGCAACATGTGCATCTGATTAAACATTCACACTGGGATCAATGATACAGGCATTCTAACTGCGCTACACATCGCTGTTACCATGGCAACACAGGATTATATGTTCTATATTAAAATGTGATTAACCTTGCACAACCAGAAAAAATACTGCTTGAGTCAAATTTCGAATTAGCCTATCATACTTCATTAATGTTTTTTTATTATGCATTACATTATAGAGACCTCATAGTACATTTTATACTTTTCTGCTTTCCTGACGTGAAATAATCCAAAAACAAGTTAAGAAATTGCACTAAAAACATTCTATCTATATACGAATATTTTACAGTGAATGATAAAAATCCTATTGATTTAATTAAATAACACTGACATTTTAACGAGGCTGGACAATACAATAACTTTTTTCCTATAAAAAGTTAAGTACGTCATTAATCATACAAACATTAGAAGAAAAATTAAATAATTCTATATATAGAAATAAGAGTTATTAAACATATTACATTTTGCTTATACTCTGTTATAAAGAGTTCTTTGGTATTCTCTTTATTTTGTTACATTACCTTCTAAGGGGGTTTTCTGTGATCTAGTATTTTTATTTTACATTAAAGTCAGGGTTACCATTTAATATAACATTCATGTTTATGTTTAGATTAACATATGTGTTCCTTCCCCCAGATACACTGGATATATATATATATATATATGTTAGTTGCCTAATAGTTGGGGTCATTTCAAAAGCTATAACGAGAGCGGCTATCATTACACACAATGTTTCTAATATAATTCATGCTTAGACAATTATATGTGCTCTTACTTGTTGTGCGTCTTCCCATTTCTCCTTATATTCCTCATCAAGAAGATTACTGACTATTTGAAAGAAATTCTAAAGGAAAAAACATAAAATAACATATTAATGAAAGGTAATATATTTTAATAGATAGTGAAGGAAAAATAACGTCTATAACAACGATGTGGTTGTATAATTATCCAGCTTTACAGATTGTAAATAAAAAATGACAAGTTAGAACTTGCATAATTTATACTTATTACCATACATATTTGTTCTTTCTCCTCTATAATAGATACTATTATCTAATATATTAACATATATAACCTATTGAACTTCCCTGCTATACTCTTTTGAATTTATGTTTTCCTCCATGTTATTTACTTCTCTGTTGCACTAAATTAAACTTAGGAATTTATTCACTAAACCATGAGTTGTTTTTTCTCAGTTCAGCCAATATCTGTCTAATTCTACTTAGACTTTAGTCTATTCAGTCATTATTGTCTATTTTGAAATAACGCTTTGAACAGACCATCTTATGAGAAACAATACTTACTAGTAATATTAATATATATATATATATATATATATTTATATACGCACAGATTTTCTTTTACGAGGTGCATGAAATATTATATCCCATAGAGTGACACATATTAACACTATGTTCTGTCTTGTAGATTCTTGAAGCTAAAGACAGATATGACATATGACATAAGCATGTTCTCAAAAACGTTGGGAGAAGTTTTACCATCTGCCAGTTCTTTGATTCCATCAAATAAATCTAACTGTTTGTAGGCAATAGGGACAATGATTTATTGCACATCAAAAACAAAAGCA
Source organism: Spea multiplicata (assembly GCA_009364415.1). Lineage (NCBI taxonomy): Eukaryota > Metazoa > Chordata > Amphibia > Anura > Pelobatidae > Spea > Spea multiplicata. Next base: position 18,511 of record VKOC01014824.1, read on the forward strand.
TCCTACAAACCCCATTAAATAGAACATACAGTAATCAATACATATGCAATTATGTTTCTTAGTATTACTTGGATATTTCTGAAAGACCATTAGTCTGTTCCATGATCTGCTTGCGGGGGGGGATGTTAGCCAAGTTTGTATTTGTCAAACTAAAAGATCATATTGTATTAGTCAGAACTAAGGAATACATTGTGATAAATATATGAAACTGATTGCGAGTTTCAGAATATTTATGAAAATAAATGCAGATAAGCTAAGCTTAGTGGCACACCACTATTTAGCTTTATATCTGATAAAAATACAAAAACAAAAGCAAAATGCAATAGAAATTACAAAAACATTTACTTAGTGAATGAATAAGATTTTATATTATGTAGATATTTAAGAATTTCATATTCTTTGCTTATTTACACAAGAAAATAATTTTCATCAATAAGAAAAAAAAGTCCCCAAATTGCCTCTTCCTATGTGCTATCTCTGTGCCTGCATTCAAGGATAAAATACCATCCAAAATAATTTAATGTGTTGTCAAGTAGACCAGGCATCCATCAATGTGTTTAAAAAACATATTTAATTTAAATAGTATACAATCAAATTTAATTAAATGAGTATATTAATGAGTATATTGTCTTCAGCTGACCAACATGGTTGTTTGTGCCATATGCGTTCATATAGGTGATGACATTTCAGCAGGTTACAGTAACTTAATATCGTAAGACATGCAATTTCTTTAACTTTTCAGTATAATGAATACAAATGATTGTATTATAGACATTTATTTGTGATTCACTATAACACAAGAAAATGTTACATTCCACTTAAGATGTGCATTGCTTCCTGTAGAGCGTTCAGTAGCTAAATGCAATCTCCTTTCTTATCTTGTTCATCCATTACTGGTCCCTTGAGTCAACATCCTCTTAAACATTTTTTATTGCATGTAAAAATACTGAAAAATGCAAAAAAAAACCCAATCTCCTGTAAAACAACAGTAAATCTTTGTTTCTCTATTTTATTTTTCCATCGTGTGGTATTTTTTTAATCAACTTTTACGTAATATTATGGTCAAATGTCCATGGTGACTTATAAAGGTTCTTCAAACATGTTTGAGGTTTGTTATATATAAATATATGTGTGGATAGTTGAATAGACAATTGTCATTACATATTTGTATATATTTGTTTTAAAGTAATTCATGGTTATTTTGTTATATATTACCTGTACTCCATCTGATGCAGGAATATAGCTTGCTCTTTTGAAAGTGTCTGTGACATTTCTAAGTATTTCCACAGAAACCAGGAGATCCCCTGCATAAAAATGCTTCCTTTGAGTCAAATCAAGCAGAGTTTTGGTGACCTGAGCCATCCCTTCACCTGCCAATGTCCGTTGTCCCTTTGCAAGATGTTCCTTAATCTGATAAAAAAAATGCATGTATATATTTATATCAAGAACACAAAAAACTCTCTTTTGAATGTGATAGAGAATAATGTCCTCTTTATCCCAAAATAAGATATTTATAGAAAACAAATGCTTTTCAGAAACAGAGATCTCGATGGTAGATAAGAACTATTCGGCCCATCTAGCTTTAAATAATCAAACCTTAATCAGTCCTTGGTATCATCTTAGATTCGAGATAGCCATGTACATATCCCAAGCTTGTTTAACAACAATTAAACAAGGAGCCAATTTTGTGGTCACCTTACCTGGTTGCGTGTCCCTCCCTCCCCTTATGTTTGATTTCTCGCTTTGTGTGTCTGTGGAGTTTGTCACAGCTTGCCAGGTATCCAGGGGGTTAATGTGGTGGTAGGAGAATAGTTGGTAACAACCGGTGGGAGGTTCTTGGCTGTCCTGGGAACCTCAGGTTTGGGTGGGGTATCCGGGTTACTTGGGAAGCTTAGTGTCTTTGTTGTATATATTTACATGTTTGTGTTTTTAGTCATTGTCCTAGTTAACACACCTATGTTTATTGTTTCAGGTTTTGGCACGACAATGTCTCTAATAAATAAAGTTGGCTGTGACCTTTTCTTATCCATATATTATTGTATGTGTTGTCATAACTGGGGGGTTAAAGGGGGGATAAGCCTAGTGCGGAGGTCGAGGCTACAACAGTCATGTATTTTATATGAAATTAGCTGCTTGAACTAGAGTTTAAGTTTAGGGTATATGACACCCACTGTATTGGTCTACCTACTTAACGCAAATGGTTTAGACAGACAAATGGAGCTACTTTAGTATCCACCTTCAGATTCAGGTGTTTGATTCACAGTAACTGCATTTTTAATTAAATCTTCTGTTTATCTTTTACTGAGGAACCTACCAATAGTAATTATGAAGTACAATATGAGGTAGCTAGAACAATATGATTGTAAATAGGGGTTCACAGAGGCTCTTTACTGCCCACTCAGGGAACATAGTGAGCCTCACACCTCATACAAGGGGCAGGTAAAGAGGGGAACACTAACCACACAGCTTAATTAACAGCGAGTCCTGACAACACCAGTTTCATGATTTATTTATTTTAATTTACATTTTATGTTTGTAAATTGGGCATGATGGAGGAAAGTTGTTGTGGAGGGCATGCAAGTTGTCAATTTTCATAAACTCAACTGTATATACAAAATTTAAAGTTGCAAGCACTTGCAATAATTAATATAGGAGTTTTTTGAGAGTTGTATCATGTCAGTGCATGTAACGTACACCAAGTCCCACCAGTCGCGTTAATAGGCGTATTAAGCATCCATGTTGTTAACTAGTCTGATTGTTTGGACAAGATGTGTTATACATACAAGTGACCGAATGTATTTGTCAAAATACTTGCATTTCATTGCTATATATGCTTATTCCAATTTATCAACATGCAATCTGTGAAAGATGAAAAAAGTTATTTTTATTGTGAGAATTATCATATAATATGTCATGTGATTAACATTAGCAAAAATGTGTTTATTCCATACATTGCCATTTTCATGGTGGGAAGTGTAACAAAGCCGAAGGAAATGCAACATTGTAGTCGGGAAAAGCTAAAGGGTCTGGATATTAACAGATTGGACAAGAAATAAGAGAGAAAGATGATAAATTAAAAAAGACAGGATAGAAGTGAAGTTAAGACTATGACCATTAGTCGTAGGTTAAGATAATAGGGCCAAGTATTATTCTACATAAAAAAAGCTCAATGACCAAATTAGGTTGTGGATGTCAAAGAAGGAACTAAGATTGGCCACATGTATTATTTCTTATGATTATTATTCTGTTTTATTTATTTATTATGTTTGTTTAACGTGACATTTCTTGGCTAATTTAACATATTGCTCTGTTTATTGAATGCCTCCCTGTCTTGTTTGCACATGGACCATGCCCAGGTAGGGATTTTTAAATGTGAAGTTGCCAGCAGTCCCATCAGGAGAGTAGACAGGACAGATACTAGTTAATGGTATTGTGCCGAATTTAGAACTGTTAGTATCTACTGCATAACAATTTAATTCTGAGCTGGAATTTTCCATCTTTCTATATGATAAACAGAATAACCGGGGGATATTCAGTAATTTAAATGGCTTCTGTTTTTATTTCCAAGATACTATTGTTTTATGTTACTAAGATTATATTATCAGTGCACTTTTACAAAAAAACCCCCCACATTTATATTAAATGATGCTTTTAAGAAATGAGAAATTCATTGATCGCCCCTCTGCAAATTCAGGATTTAACAATATCGCGTACTAAGGCAGTTCCAGAAGAAAGACCATACAAGCAATCATCTGGATTTCAGTTTTATTTTATGTCACAGGTATTGCACGCTGTACTACGGTTTTCTCAAATGCACACTGTCAGCCAATCATAAATGACAAATAGTTCTGTTAAAGCATTTGAAAACTTGGGCAACCAAACAGAAAGTACTAATACAAAATACTATTACTTTCATATAAAATATGTGATTATTTTATTTGAGTGATTTAAAGATATATATATAATTTTACAGCATAGCAGCAGAGTTGTTTGCACTAAAGAGACTGGGGGTGTTACTATGACAGAATATATTGTGATATGTCACATTGATAGCGACATCATGCTTTGTGTCCACTCTTAGGCTCTGTTTCTTTTCCTTTCATATACAAGACGTCCTCTGGTAGGAGATTATTTCTAGTATGTCTTTAGAAAATGGTGTCTGTTAAGCTTAGGTTGCTGCATTTTTGGTGCTGGGGCTAGCTCCAACAATTATAATGAAGTGTGGACTGCAATAACAAGCTGTACTGCTATCTTCTTAGAAATATATGTTTAATGTCTGGGTCTAATTTCTAGAAAATAGAATCTGACAGCAGAAAATAATCATTCGAACCATCTAGACTGCCTGTAAAAACTGGTGATTGGTCTTGCCTAATATTCAGGATAACCATATATCTAGTATATACATGTCCACTAGATGTTATATACAATGTTCAACTGCGCATAAGAAATAATCATAACAAGGACAAAAGCTGGCTTTGCACCTACTGAAAGCTGCAAGTGTCTGTATTCAGCTGATATGCATCTTGCAAAGCTTGGCTGTTCCCAAAAGGCGATTCCGTGAAGATTGAGAGAGCAGCGCCTGCTAGTGGTACCTAACAGAAACACAGGATGCAGAAAATCAAAACAAGAATCAGTACAAATGCATCACTGAAATAGCTAAATACAAGGCTAAGCACTTAGAAAAATACCTTTTCCCCAACATTACCTAATTTAAATCCAGTTGTTTTTTAATGTCTGCATAGTCTTCTTTGATGGATAAATCAGAATACAAATAATTTGAATATCACTGATATATGCAAATATGTACATATTAATAGGTAAACATTTACCAGTAGCATTAAGTGGACATCGATTAAATGCCAGGTCTCCAGCTGGGGTTCTTTTCCATACCATAGACATCAAAAAATCCTCGGGGCATATTTCATAAGGAGCTGTGAATAAGAATGAAATATTAATATTAAATACAGATAGCTATGATTGTGCGATTATTTGTCATGCTATGCAGTTTTCAAAATGCCTGAAGAAAAAAAAATATGATGTCTCGGGTGTTGTTTTTTTTAAAAACAGAATGATACAAATAATAATGATAATAATAATAATAATATGTATTTGTTTGGCAAATGACAAAAAACCTTGTTAAAATGTTTTGTAAGAAAATAAAAGCAGTTTTCAGGGTTAGTGGTGCGATATATATATATATATATATATATATATATATGTATATACATATACATATATACATATATATATGTATATACTATATGGACAAAAGTATTGCGACACCTGACAATTACACCAACAGGAACTTTTATGCATCACAATCTAAATACATAGACATTAACATATAGTTGTTCCCCCTTGCGAGTGTTTCTCTGGGAAGCTTGAAGCATAGCATTGTCCAAAATGTATTGGTATGCTGAAGGGGATATACTTACACATTTTGGACAATGCTATGCTTCTAACTTTGTGGGAACAGTTTGGTGAAGGCCCTTTTCTACTCCAGCATGACTGTGCCCCAGTGCACAAAGCAAGACCCATAAAGACATGGTTGGATGAGTTTGTTGTGGAAGAACTTGACTGGCCACACAGAGCCCTGACCGCAACCCCATCAAACACCTTTGGATTGACTGACCTCACAAATGCTCTAGTGGATGAATAGGGAAAGAATCCCACAGAAACACTCTAAAATCTTGTGGAAATCTTATGTAAGCTGTTATAGCTGCAAAGACGTGATCAACTACATATTAATGTCTGTGTATATAGAATATGATGGCATAAAAGTCGCTGCTGATGTAATGGTCAGGTGTCCCAAAAATAATAATAATAATAATTATGCTTTAATAATAAGTATGCTTTATATGTACTTATATCTATATAAATATTTATATAGATATTTATATATCTATATAAATATCTATCTATCTTATATATTTGTTAAAGAAAACATGACCACTCTAATCATGATAAAAACAGATATCTGTTTTTCCGCTGCCAGATAACCCTAAAAAATTAATAACAAAACGTATTGAATTATATTCTACATTAAAACAGAGAATAAAATTTACAAAATGTGGTAATGAAGCAAAGGCTTCCATGGCTTGTTAACTACACAACATGCTGCCAAAGCATTCGACACAACACCATATACAGTAAACAGTACGTGTGTTGGAGTACTAATAACTGATATTTTTAATTTATAATGACATATGTGGTTATATATATTGAAATCAAAATAGCATGTTTATGATATAATAGTGCATTGGCATCACAATTGTTTAACCACAATCCGTTAAGATGCTTCTCAGAATTTCTTAGTACCCTTCAATACAAACCTACCCCTACACTTATGAGCTTAAAATGCTTTTGTATTATGCCATTCTCACCTAAGCCTGTCTCTTTTAATAAATAAAGTAAATACAATATATTTATAACTAAAGATGATATAAACAGAAACAATAGCCAAACAAAAGAGATTAACAAGTGAAATAATAATAATAATAATAATAATCATTAATTGTTGTGTATTTTAAACATATCAAACATATGTGCAACAAGTATCTATATAATGGAATAATACAATCATTATTAGCATTACTGTGTGAACCTCTTTTGATATTTTTTATTTCTTTTAACACCAAAGTACAAAGGCCCATATTTCTTAACATTACAGTAAATATCACACAATATTACCAGACCAGACACAATAATTAAATCTATTTAATTTTATGACTGAATGGAAGCTACTGATAACTAGTTATATTCTAAGTGTAGGCTGCCCAAATACTAAAGAATTAGATTGCACTCGTCAATTGCTGGGATATTTTTTTAATGAATGTGTATGCTTTTTAAGTTTTTACAATGTATTGCTCTAGATATGTATATATAATGTATGTGAACCACCTATTTGCATTGATTATCTGGAAAAAATGTGAAAAATGAACGCTTTAAATATAAGTGGGAAAACATGCTGGTGACCACAGCTGAAGTTTGGTTAGTAGTAAGAGGAGTTGATTGTGCTGGAGGGAGGCCTTGGAGGTTGAGTCAGTTGAGGCATTCTCTTTACAAGCAGACATTGATTAGAGGGAGTGCAACGCACCGTGAGCTGGTATTTAAAGTTATTTTCACAGAGTGATGATTGACATCCGGAGGTTTTGGTCAGGGTGTAATCTATAATGTTGCCTGGTAATTCTGGTTTCTTTGCCTCTACTGGAATATTCCTGCTTAATTAATAAAACCCAAAGCAGTTCATACTAACCTAATTGCACTACCTAAAATTTCATTTTAAAATTGTCAAGGTGATGTATTATGTATATGTCTGGCATAAATTCAGTATAACGTTTCTACCTTGATAATATAAACAACTGACTTGTAGCTGACTTGACTGTAGCAGATACCATTTCATTGAATACTTTTATAAAGTCCAAGTCATTGTAAGGAATTCTAGAAGTAATGGTATTGCTTTGTAAGAGGTTAGTGGTCTGTGACTTTTTTTTTCATTATTGATACACAAAAAAAATTTGACTCCTTATTAGACATACTAGCCAGTTGTTGAGGGTCTCATTTATAAGCTGTACCACGAGAGGAAAACAAATGAATGCACAAAACTTACTGGGCAACATCTGTTATTACCGTATGTTATCAGCATAGAATCCAGCAATGATGACTTTGCTTTGCAATAGTGAGATCACAATCTGCCTGAAAACATTATATGTCCACATAACCGATACAGATGACCGTCTGTAGGAGCATGAGACCCACTTCCTTTGACATCAAGACCAAAAAGTGGAAATTGCAAATATACAGCCCATCCTACTGATTATGTTTGTTATCTATAAATTATATATATATATATATATATATATATATATATAAAATTTACTTTAATGTTTGTATTAACGGATTAGGGGATAGTTGCTTGTTTTGTGTCCTGGTGAACAGGGTATTCAATCCAGCCCCATTGTTTAACCTGGCAGCTGCTCTAAAAATTAATACATGAAAACAAAGTTGCTCAATATTTAGGGTTAGAGCTACCATTACTATTATTTTATAATACGTATACAATAATAATAATAATATATTATAACCATTATGGAGGCCATACAAGGTAAATTATATTTTGTATGAGAGTTTTATAAACTTCAGAGTTTATCACTGTGCCTAACTATCTGTTTCTGTCTCTTCCCAAGCATTACTATGTGTGCACATATATGCGTGGGAAATAATGTACGCTTTTTAGAACATGCACAGAAGCCTTTCTGCCCACAATGCTCTCTCACACTTCTATTCACTTTAACAGAAGCTGTTTTTTTAAGTATCAACCATTTACAGAAAGCTCTGTTGCTAGCATTCAGATACTGTTTACATTAGGGAGAGCTGTGCAGAGAACAATACGGAACAAAAGATCAGTGCACTTAAACTAGTATCATAATAAGCCTAAAAGCATTTCTTCACAAAGAGAAAATGTCATCAATAATAATTAGAATTAGAATTGAAGAAGCCCCAATATTCTCATATTTATAAGTTTGGCATTTAGACATTTTATAATATTTACAAAAAAATAGATTATTAATACCAGATCACTGAATATGGCAACAGTATATTTGTCTCTTATGTTACCCCATAAGTATATCTGGTAAATTCAAGGTTAGCGCTACTGGAGCTCTCTAACCTGTTTCTTATATTTTCCTCATCCCAATCTGTCATACTTATAAAATCTTATTCTAAGCACTTTACAATAATCTATTTACTTTACAAATCTATAAAAAAGATGTAATGTAACAGGAGGCAGGAAGGAGGTGTGTATAAGCTAGCCAAGCACAGGGTTGACTCCCCAAACCATTGAAACAGGGGGAGAGTGGTTAGGATCGTGGTATGGAAGCAGAACCTTGCTAAAGTTTAAACATGGCTTCTCTCTCTGGACATTAAACTCACGAACACAGAGCCTCTGGATTTCCAGAGGCTCCAGGTGAAATTTAAAGCTGTGACAGATATACCTAGAATTCTCTAGGGCATCCCTCATAGACCGATCTTCTAAGACGCTTTATTTTGTGTATATGTCCCTGTTTGTTCCCTGACCTATGTTTGCCAGGTTTTTTTTTTATACCAAGTGTCAGTGACTCTGAGCCTTGCTGGACTCAAATCCATTCAGCCACATGACACTGACGTATTAGGGGTACTCTAATGTAAAGGGACTCGTGGATTGTTACACAATTCGAAAAGAAATACAAATTGCATACATGATCACTATGAATCCAGCAGCCACCTGTATTAAATGCTTGTTTTTTTCTAACTAACTAAATTAACATATAACAGACAAAGCAATTGCTGTAGTTCAGCCTGACTTGTTTTGGTTGTAAACCTGGTTTTATGGGGTGACATGTGATAGATATAGCTCCAATACTAATTATCTATAGTCATTCTTCAGTCTGTAGGTGAAAATGAGCTATTTGGGCCAGAATAAAACACCAACATCATTTTGGCTGTGCTTGATTGTAATAATTGTTAAATGATAGCCCTAAGTTACTGTCCAATGGTGCAAAAGAAATTGCTGTAATTACGGTGTGAAAATATTGAAAACTTCAGGTATTTTTGTGAATTTAATCCAAATGCAGATTTAGAATAGCTTTAACTCAGTTTGAACGTAATGAGTTTGCTAACCCAGAAACAAATGTTTATTTTACTTGCGCTGATCCTCTACTAATTTTTTTTGCTTTGATGAGTTGATAATGCCAAATGTAATTACAGAATGTTTTACTCTCAATTCAGTTTACTCCACGTAATTGTTGCATGGTTTAAAAATATTAGAGAAAACTTATTAAGTATACTAGTTAATATATGTTTTAGTGCTCAGTTGAGTAAAGTGAATGATACACACAAAATATATGTGATAACTTACAACATTTAGTAAGCTAACGTGGGTAAAAAAAAATACACATAAGTAATTTAAGCAGGGATGGTTGTATGATTATAAAGTCTTAAATTAAATATGTAGCAACCCCCTTTATTAAAAAAGTGATCCGAATAATCATGCATAAACTATTTTATTATTTACATTGCATTTGTGTAATTTTGAGGGACATCGGTGGTATATATCTCTCCTCTTTGTTCTCTCACAGATCTCTAAAACCTATGTGGGCTCTATGCAGCTGCTTCATTTCATTATATTCTAGCACCATTCCTGAAGAAGACAACCTGCCCTCCGATTTTGTGTGGGGTGGAACTGCCGTCCCCTGGACTTGTTGTTCTTGATTTAGTTGGCCTAGGCCGAAATACATCGCTAAGCAGGTACTGCCAGTCACCCTGAGAAAATAGCTTGTAACCTCTAAAGTACAACTGCCTTCTCATTTTTATGGATTGGAAAAGTTTATTTGTAATATTTACTGACAAGTTAAATAAATATAACGTTTAATATAAAGTTATTATGAAATTGTTTATAAAAACTACATGTGTTTTTATATGCATGTTTGAATGTATTCCTGTGTACTTTTTGAAAGGCCTCGGGAATGAACATGCCATTACTTTGCAGACAAAAACTTAGTTGCACATCACCATGGTTACACATACCCTGCCTCTCTCTTTTGGCCGATTGACGATGAAATGAAAGAAAAGAGAAGTCTCAGGCACTGAGGATTTTACAATTTACAACTTTTGCGTCTGAACGATGAAAAAAAAAAGGAAAAGCAATATGTGAAATGACTTTGGAAGTGTGAAATTCACAGACAACTATAGCCTTGATCAATCTAGGTTTTTGAGAAGAATCTTGTCAGAACAGCATGTGCACATATGTCATCAATGCAATGCTAGTTGCTTTTGAAAGATCCGAAAGAAATTTAGTACAGAAATGCCAGCAGGACTCATGTAATCATATTTATGTAAAACTATCTGATGTTGTGTTTAGGATAGATACAGCACCATTAGATGGTGTTCTAAAGACTACAGAATAACGTCATCATATGTTTAAGGTTAGTTTTATAAGAAAAGATCTGATGACCACGAAGAGCCTTTGCAGTGTACAACCCATGGGTTCTTCTCCTATCCTGTTTTTTGTGACGTTAATGAGCATGGCTATGGGAACCAAGAAAAGAACTACTCCCGAAAAAACAACACAACCAAAGTCTCCATGGACCACAAATAGGCCAGTCATTTTTTTCTTGCGGTGCCTGTGTTCAAGCTGGGATATCTTGTCCTTGGTAATAAATATACAGGGAATATTGTATTATGTCTGAACCCTGGAACTGATCATCACATTATATACCTATACATGTATTTATAGATCAGTTTCTGCAGTACGAAAATGCTAATATTAACAAAAATGTTAACATTGGCAACATACAAAATGCATTAGCACACAAACCGATCAAGAACAAATTCAGGTTTTCTAGCACATAGGATGTGATATTCCAGGGAAAGATATACAATAAAAGTAAAGAAAACTATGTTTCATTAACTAACATTATTAAGTGAATTATGTACATCACTTGGATGACTTATTTTCTCCCCTCATGTAACTGAAGGTGGGGCAGCTTAAAAGCCATTGAGCTGAAATGGTCTACAAACAAACTGACCCTTGCATACTGGAACTGACAGTGACTAATGACCTCTAATTTATGAATATGTAGCACACCCAAGTCATTGTCATATATATAAAAACATTTTTTGCTACGTCTACATTGATAACATTTTGTTGAAAACATACTATTAGGCTTTTTTGATACTTATGTAGTTTATGTAGTATGGCATTTTCCCAATATTCTCTGCTGTGCCACCAAAGAATCTTAGAAGAATATAAACCAAAGAAGGACATTATTCTATAGATTGTCTTCATTCAGCAGCTCTTAAGCCATTAGGACCATGTACAAAGGCAATAAATATATGATTCTGATCAAAATATGAATGCCTATGCCAACATTTATATTGTGAGGTACTACACATACACATATTTATAGGACCTCAAAATGATTGGAGGGTATGAGTGTCTCACCTTGTCCTACAGCACAAAAAGTTACAATAATGTGTGTATCAAAAAGGTTAAATTGCTTTCTAAATTATATAAAACATTTGAAATGATCTCAGATTTGCTAAGGTAGCCCGAATTTTCTATCTATCTATCTATCTATCTATCTATCTATCTATCTATCACAAACCAAGAGATTTATTAAACAAAGTGCTTCAAGTAGCAGTAGCTGAATCAAGGAAATTGATTTCAGAATTGTTAAATGCAAAAATGTATTTTCTTTGAAAAGGTTTTAAGGTGATAATAAATCTATTTTCCCCTTGGAGAATGTTGTCCTTGATTCCAGACTTTGAAATCATGAACCCTTGGTTTTAATTCAAATTGACTTCTCATTTTCCTAAAGGCAGATAAAAAGACACTGTGATATATGCATGACATCCTGAAAACACATATAAATTGGGAAGGCACATTTGAGGACAAAAGAATATTCACATAAAAAAATATGTTTTTATTATATAGTTACATAGTACATAAGGTTAACAAAAGTCCATCAAGTTCAACCGGTCTACCTAACCATCCTACTCTTGATCCAAAAGAAGGCAAAACACTCTAATTAAGCTACTTCGAATTCTGCCATCAGGGGAAAAATACCTTCTACAAATTTGGTGATAATTAATTAATAATACAATCATTTAAGACAAAAACCAATCAAAAGAATTAAGGTTGATTCATAGGTTACAAGAACTTTAGACAGTCTGTGTCTCCAGCATCCCAACTTCTAAATATACTTGTTTTCTAATGTAGGTTGTGCCTCCACTAGCTCAGTGTCCTTGCTAGCTACTTAGTTCAGGGAACAGCCCTAAATAAATCACCCTGAATATGTCTACAGCAGTCACACGTTTTACTGCCTTTCATATTTTAGTAGAATGTTTTTTGAGTATATTAAGAGACTCCTACAATGGGTATAAAGAAAGACCCAATGTTTAAATGAAAATGATCATTTACTGCTTAAAATACGTAAGGCTCTCTGATAAATACACAAAATCATGATGAAGGCCAGACGATTAATCTGTTCTGAAAATAGATCTTCTGGAGTTAGAAATGTAATATTGGTAAAGGACAATTTGTGGAAAACACCCACTATTGTTGTTTACTATGTCATTTACTATGCATTATGAAGGGCCATCTTTTCCCACAAGAGTGGTCATACTTGATATGTAGGCCATACATGAAACCGTCTAAACAGTTTGTGATGCATTTTAGTAGACCAATTGTCATAGATTGAGTTGTAGGGTCACATTTAGTAGAGGTCTTTGAAAGTGTGCATATTGTTCCACTAAAATGTATCACAAATCTCTTTAGACTATATCTCCAAGCCATCTATTTGGATATATCTCTGTAACATCAACATTTAGTGACGTTGGAAATGTGTCCAGTGTGCCTGTTTTGGACAGGTTACAGGGAAACTCAATTTTATATGATTAACTGAACAGGTATTGTCCATTAGAATAATAGACATCCACGGGAATGGTATTAGTTAAAGATAAAATTCAAAATAATTTATGGTAACTACTGTATAAGATAATAGCTTAGAATACATGCTTACATATAATTATTTGTATATCATTACCAAAACTGGCAATGTGGAACACCATTGGCTTTCTACATAAATTATTGACAAGTAAGGACAATGGATACATGTATATTTTGAGTTTCTATTTTTGTAAAAATATACGATTTCATTGTGTAATTAGGACATATAGTGATGTCATGTAATGACAATCAGCAAATGGACATCGGGGTTATGGATCACATTCAGCATATACAGTTTCTTGTTTAAGTTAACAGGTACATCGAAGCTCACTGTTTTATAAAGTTTCTTCTTAATCTAACACAAATTTTCCAAAGAGAAACAACAAAATAATGATGTACCATGGAATAAGAACCTACGCTTATTTAGCTTTACCCTCACAAGAACACTAGAAGAATAAGTAAAGACAGATGGTTACAAAGATAATGTTACCATGGGAACAGTATGATTCAGAATAGCACTTAAGAATAATGCGAAAATACTTATATATCTTAATGCTAAAGCTATTGCATAAAAGCCATAGTCTGACTTAATTTGAGCATGTGTATGATCCTATGTAGTTTGATTTTTTTTTTTTTTTTAAAAAGGTTCATGTATTGCAATATGTTAAATAAAGTGTGTGCAGACTGTGTCATATGTCCATAATTAATATACATATCTTAAATTGTAATGGAGATTGAATACAACAAAAGTGATTTTAATGGCACTGTGTGCATTTTCACTCCAGCAGTTGGGGCTTTTGGGGGGAAATATTTTGGGGGAAAAGTTTGTAATGTTAAAAAGCCAAAAAATGCTTACAAAATGTTAAAACAATAACTTATATCTACCCTATTGATTAAGAAATACACTAATTAAGAAAAACAAAATGAAAAGAGAGTGAATGAAATATATAAAGCACGGAGAAGAATATATATACTTTCCAGGGCCAGCCTTTAGGATCTTTTAATTTTTCAAGTCCCATAGGTGCTTGTTAGGTGAAAATTGCTTGCTGACAAAGGAGAGAGGCTTATGGTGGCACCACTCGCTAGCTCAGTGCCTTAAGCAGCGGCACAGTTCACCTAAACCCTACCTGATGTTTCCGTTACTTACTCTACTTTTTGTGCAAGGTTGAACATAATGTATATGTTTATTTTAAGAATGTATTTCACCAATTTCAATATTATATAATGTTAACAATGGTTAATACAAGTTTTTAATACAAGGTATATTATTTACAACAAAAGATACTTGTTACCTAACAAAATAAATTGATTAAAATTTATAACATAGATATGTTACCCCACCCTTCTATTTTAAGAAGAAAATAAACACGTTCATAAAATAAAGACAGTCTTGAAAAAAAATTTGGAGAAAAATTTAGTTTTTTCCAGAAATGTTTCCATATTTAAAAATAGTGCATATTACAGACAAGTAATAATATTTAACTGACCATTTGGCTCATACTTTAGCCTCATCTAACAGTATAGATATTCCTCTGTAATTAGAAAGTTTAATGTCTTTGCTTTTTACAAGAATTTAAGGAATACATCTGAACTAATTAGAAATTCTCCTTGAGTTTAACCTACTCTCAACTCTAAGCATATTCGTTTGATTGTCCTTTACAGCTGTGCTTCTACTCAGCTTTATAATGGAAGGCTATAATCAGAAACATAGGGGAACATAGCTGAAACCTTGATCATATTTGATCATATTACAACATTAGAATATTGCAATGAAATTGATTTTAATACTAAACACTTAGAGAAGTATTACAATAATTTCAGCTACCAGTAATCTCTATGTTTACAGGTTGCCACTCCTGTGAGGCTGAGGCTACAATTTCCAAAGGCTCACAAAATTGCACTATAGCAGACTGATGGTCTGATGAGGCTCAATTCCATCTCAGGTGACAGGGTCAGACTTTGGTCAGACATGAAAGCATGGATCCATCCATGGCAGGGTCAGACATTGGGTCAGACATATAAACGCAACAGCCTACCTGAGTATATATGTACAAATATATATATATATTTATATATATATATATATATATATATATATATATAGCCATAACATTCTGACCATTGACAGGTGAAGTGAATAACACTGTTAATCTTGTTATCATGACACCTGTTAATTTCTATGTAATTTGTCCTCATAGTTTTTGGAATTTTTTATTCTATTTAAAAAGAAAACATATTTTTAGTTGGAAGATAACAGCAAATACTAATTTCACATAATATACAATATACGTGCTGCATATATACAGTATATAGAAAGCCAATAACATTCATAATGGGAAGATTTTAATGGATTGGAACGATAGATTTTATTCATGAGAGGATGTAAGATACTACTATTACCATTAAGTAATAAAATATTTTGTTATTTAGAATTTTAGCTACTTATAAAAATCAAGCAATTGCCTGCTGCTCTATACATTCTTTACGCATGGTGAGTGTACTTTTACATACAATAATTGCTTAAGCTATAGCTATGATTTTGATGGATTGATGAGTCCGCCTCATAGGATTACTTTGTAACTAAGTAACATTTTAGAACACTCTGTTACCTTAATGTTCCATTTGTGTTGTAACTTTGCACAGCTGTAAAAGATTTTTCTCTAAAGTTATTTAGCAATCTAAATGATCTAGCTGTTCATCAATAGATTGAGTTAGAGAGAGATTCAATTATATAAAATTACTCTTCCAAGTTTACAATACAGTCATTTTTTTAATGTTTTCATCTTGTATTTTAAAGACTTAGTGATAGATCTGGAATAAACACTCAGTGTGCTATCTTCGAGGTATCAAGTTAGTAAAGTGACTTGCTTATGTGGCCACAATTTATCTAAAATATAACATTTTTGGCATATGTGGAAAGGACCATATTCAGTGTGGAGTAACAGTATTTCCCGCATGGACAACACTAGACCTAGGTTTACTAATATTGTTAGAAAGATATATAAATAGGTGTTTTTATTGCACTGTTGGGTCGTTCATTTTGTTTGGATAGTTGGAAAGATAGATTAGACAGATAGATAGATAGATAGATAGATAGATAGATAGATAGATAGATAGATAGATAGATATAGACAGAGTGGGGGAGGGTAAATCAAAACACCTCTTTTTTTAAACTTCGGAACCGCTCTCTTTAGACATTTTAACATTTTTCTGCTGTATAATGCATATAAGCGTAGAACCTATTCCCAAGCAGCACTCCAACTACTAACTTGTCTACAATAGCTGCTCATGGGAAATTCCCACATCAGTGAACCATTGTGAAGCATTTTAGTTTAAGGCATCTACATAGACCTTTTTCCCAGTCTTCTGACCCATGAAATTGCTTCAAGTGAAAGGGATCACAGTTCTGACATTGTTAGTAATAGAATAAAGAGAATGAAAGAATAACACAAAACTTCAAGCAGCAGCTGAAAAAGCTTTTTCAAAGTTTTCAGTTTATCAACTAATTTCTGAATTGATTAAAAAAATATAATAAAAAGAAATAATTTTATATTTGAAATATTTTTTTATTTTTTTTTTACCAGTGACATATCATTTTTTACACCAATAGAACACTGCAACTAACAACGTCAAAAAGCTATTTTAAAAGCTATTTTAAGAATGGTGGAAGAACAGACTCCTCTAGTACCCCATATTCTGTAGAGAGTTGATTGGTTGTGTCTTGTATTTTTTTTAATTTAATGGCATTTCAGCCAGTTTAGCTAATGAAAACTTACTGCCCCAAATATAGTTAATATGAATTAGGTTTACGCTTAAAAAGACTGTGCTAAACAAAGAAAATGGTACCCTCCTTAGTTGTTTGCTGTCACCAAGCACATAAACATGAAGGTATACTTAGCAATACAGCATAAAGTCTCAACAGGAACACAGCTGATTCCCTAAAGGAGAATAGTTTATACTGGAAAATGTCAAACTATACGCAAACATAAACACCAGTGGGAGATGATTAAGCCTCAACATAGAGATAAAATGCCAATGCTCATTCCCAATACAAGCCAGCAGCCAGAAAAACTGAAATTCTCTACTAAATAAAGAAAACATATGTACATGTGAAGTTCTGTGTCTGTAGTATCTCCGTGTCTACATTACATTATACAAGAGGTCCACCGAAGTCAAATGGTTACTTTATTTTTTGTGCGTAGCTTTTGCTTTTTTTGGCTGGCTTTATTTACTGTTTAGTTTGTAGTACCAAAGGCTTACTGGATCCGCATTGGACGGGCCTGTAAGGTAAGTATTTTTTTTTAAGGTGGCACTCTTTGGTTTGGCTCAGGGGTTGGAAGGTAGTAGGGTATTTATTTGTTTCACTTAATCAAAGAAGATGGATGGGGGTGTGAGCTGGGGTCTCTGCCACTGGATCAACATGACTATCCCTATGAATTATAGGGATATCTCTCCACCAGTTTTTAAGTTCCTGTTGTTGTTCAGTGGGCTGCCTATCATAAGGATAGATGAAGAGAATATTGACAACTTCAGGATAGGATATTGTTAATTGGCATATGGAGTACAATATGGGCACTGGTTCATAAAAAAGATATTGTGAAACTAGAAAGATGGGCAACAAAGCTAAGGAACTCGGCTATGAAACAGACAAGTATTTTGAAGGACATATGTTTGTGGATTTTTTCTTTGCACCTTACATTGAGGTATTCTCTTGTTTTTTTATTTTTCTGATAAATGGTACTTGGAATGACTGAACTCGACATAATTGTAACCATATGATCATGTAATTTTTGTTATGATGTAATTCCTAATTCCTACATTAAATGACAATGTAGAGGAAGGACTGTTAAATATAACTGGTAACATGCAAATTACAGTAAGTTTAGATATTTAACAGGGTGTGATATGGAAGCAAATGGTTTATGGTGCAGAAAATAAACAATTAAGCAATTAATATAGGATCTTTGCAAATTACATGTGCCCTAATAATTGACTAATGCTATACAAAAAAAGTTTAAGACAAACTCACAGAGGACAGAGATTATTAAGGAGTTCTTTTCTTGTGCTGCACTTCATAGTGTATGTTATTTGAATAAAAGGACACTCAAATTAATATCAATACTGACATTTATCTTGGGTGTTTTGTGACAGTTTCATTGTTTTCTACCACCCTCTGTCTCTTCTTCAATAATGTCAATCTAAAATTTCTATAATTATATTAAGCCTCCAACGCAATACACTTTAGCATCTCTCTTTACCTCTTAATCTTCGTCACACAATCTATTGCATTACATTATGTCTTCTCTCTTAGATTATTTACGTCCTTTAACACTGTATTTGCATCAGTTTCCAATACTCTTTAGTAAACTCTACGTTTACTCCTTTTGCTTGTGGTAAATATGAGGACTTAATGGTGTCGCTGATCATCTCAGGATGGGCCCTAAATGGTAAATGGAGTTTTGCACTCTTTAACTGTACCTTTAACTGTAATTTTTCTTTCCATCCTCTTGAGACCCAAAAGATGTTTGCTGGATCTTATCCCTCTCTCTCTCTCTCTCTCTCTCCCTTTTCATTTTTTTTACTTTGTTAGTAAACTAGCCAAGGGATGGGGACCTCGTGGAAAACTTGAAACTTAGTTTCATCTTGCATTTTCTACTGCCGGGTAAATGCTTATTTTTTCATGTTGCATCAACTAGGCTCTCCTGCAGATGAATGTATGGAAGCCGAGAGTGACTTTTTGTAAGTGCAAATTCACATTGGTGTTATTGAATTTTTAGTCAAGTAACATGCACTTGCAGCTTAGGGAATAATCGAATTGTATGTGAGGAAGAGAGAAGACAGCTAATTAATTGCAGTGACTCATAGTGGGCATTTGGGAGTCCTTTGCTCATCATTGCTTCTGTGTTAGATCCTTAATTGGATAGGTATCATTATAGACCAATGAGTCACACCATGCCTAATACATGCTAACTTCTCCTCATTCAAAATGATCAGAGAACGGAACAAGCTGGTCCATCTCAGTGTGACCTACAGGAGAACTGTTTGTTAGGATGTATCTAAATAAGTAAGACATACAACACAAAAGACAAATACATGTTTTTCTTTCATAATTACTATGCCATAGAGGTAGTTCTTTACCTTGTTTGATGTGACTTTAATTGCCTAGATTGGCATAGTACTGGCAACATTTTATAGTAAAAACAGAATGGGTTTGAACAATAGAACAATAACCACAGCAAATGCAAAAGTGCAATGCATGCTCTTTGGGGGACATAATATTAAAAAGCTTCAAGACTCACTGGTCATCAGAAATATCATATTTAAAAATGCCAGCACCCATAAAAAATGTGTAGATATCAGCAAAATTTTATTTTTATCTATCTATCTATCTATCTATCTATCGTATCCATCTGTGGTATATAGCTACTACATTTCTCAACTTGTTAAAATATCTTTGATTTTTGTTGTGTACAAACACTGATTATGGGTATAGTATTTGCAGATTAGATTATAAAATTCGGACACGGGAATAAATCTGTTTAATCACCACACACTTGGACATATGTAGTTTATGTGGTTTACAAGACAAAGTCATAAGAGATTTTGTCTAGTTTGTATTCTTCTTGTTTTCTCAGGGTTAAAGGACATCTAGTTTTTCATTAGAATTGATTGTTTCCAAATACATTGATTTTTGTCATTATTACAATGCATACTATTTGTTTAGTGTGGCGGCTATAGAATGTATTGATCCACCCCTGTCTTTATTAAAATGCATTTAAACAAAAAAGGCTGACAATCGTCTCACTTTGTAAAAAGTCATCTTCAAAGAAATTGTCAATATGCATCAATGAGACATTTTCATCTTGAACACAACATGTTTTTACATAAAGGAAATTGCTGCAATCAAGCTGCCTTTTCCCCATTTTAATACTTGGGACATTCATCTGATTTCTATGGCTGCTTACATCATGTCTTTTTGTTTGTCTTAAATATGATGTGATGCCCACAGAGGGACCCCATTAGAACATGAAAAGAAGAGATCTAACTAAAATTACTACAACCACTTTTAGCAACGTTTTATATAGTTAAACACATTGCTTGCATTCAAGATGGATGCCATAACTATTTTTGCTTAAGGCCAATTGTAATATAGCGATAAATACTAATTGCTATATTTTTTTAGATGACATCCAATATCTTATATCTGACACTTTAAATGACCAACCATGGAAACACTAGACACCTGGTAATATGTCTATACTGATGCGATTGCTTGTTAGTGGAAAAGAAAGGGGAACCATTTTTCAATTCTGTTTAAATTTATATGGGTCAAATCGTGGTCTTTAAGTTCAATTTCCACTAGCCGCTCTCTAATGACCTGTTTATTAATAGGACTGTGCAAAGAACAAGAGACCATCCATTAAGACTTGAATAGCCATTTTAGCATCAAGCAGAATGTTTCCCCTTTTTGAGGCACAATTGGAAATTCATATCCTTCTTCTGGATTACCAGCAAGTTGATCCAGAAGAAGGACTTGTGTCTTTTTTAAACCTTACCTACTATATATTACTATTCATGGAGAAGGAGGCAGTATATGGGGTTTAAGTAGTTGTTTTTTTTTAAAAAAAAACCCATATAAACATTAAATATTACCATTATACCACAAAAATGTAAGTTTATGATGACTATTAATTAAATGAACAGCTAAAAAAATTCAGATACCATTTGTACTCTGAAATTAGTGTTATTTCTTCCATTCCATGTACATGTACCAAAATAATTTATCTTAAAAAATGACAAGCAATTTTGTTAATGAAAGCATAGGCTCAACCTTGCTACTACTGCATAATATTTGCAAATTTGAAGGTTAATCGCTTAAGCTGCAGGTGAATACACATACTGTGAAAGCCTTACCAGTATTTATTTCTATACATATACAAGCCTTGTCACTGTGGAAATTGTTGGTCACACTAAAGTGCCCTATGACTGGACTTTTTCTGTATGACAGTGAATTCACACTAAACCGCTGCCGCACAGTGCAGTGTTAATTGAGGAGAAGAAGGAGAGAGAAGACATATGAGAGAGAGAGTGTGAGAGAGAGAGTGAAAGGGAGAAAGAGAGAGTGAGAGAGAGATAATGGGCACCAATGCTTTTAGTTAAATAATAATAAGGTGATTCATGGAATCCCGGTAAAAATGAACAATGTGTTTTTAATGAACAAGATAAACTCGTAGACTTTATAAATCTTTTGAATGTATGATGCTTATATAAGAAACAATGTTCCCTGTGAAAGTTTATAACAATGAACGTTGCCTGTTGAATACAACTGATTATTCTGGGAGGACCTGCTTATTAGAGATAAATAAGAGAGTACAATGTGCTCATTGCTCTTCAAATAAAGGGAGTGTACCATAATTTGAAGTACTGATTTCTTCTGAATAAGTAATATTTTGTTCCATGCTTTCTGTATTAATAAGCATACTTTATTTGATTTAAATGAAAACCTCATACATAATTCAATATCTTTCACCTATTTGGCTTGATCATTCCCTGAGTATTATTTCGCTGGTAGGATGAGTATGTTTCTTGAGTGCTGTAATAAGATCTCTTGAGCGTAAAAGGTAAGTAGTTTAAATGAAATATCTATTAAGAAAATGTCAGATGTATATATTTGGAAGTGACGCTGAAATGTTAGTTACTGGATAGCTTTTTAGCTTTAGAATGCAAAAAAAAAACCCATTACATTGACAGAATGAAAATTCCTGTTCTGCGTGCTTATTCATGGAGTAGTATGATAAGATGAAGCTGTTAAATATGAGGAACAATATTGTTGAGTAAATAACAGGCCATGATCGGCTCATGTTATCAAATCTCATCCATTTTATGTCCATTCTAAAGAAATTCCTGTAGCCTGCGCCATTCTAATATACCTAACATTTGTAATATTACCAAAACTCATTATCTCACAACATGCCACTAATGCAAGTAAATATATTCATAACACGTCATTAAAGGGTCAATTTAGGAAATAGCTATAATGGTCAATTTAGCCATTTCTCCGAATAACCAATCAGCCCTTTAATAGTTAAAAAAAAAACGTAGTCGGGATGAATTGAAGATCCAGGTGATTTAACTAGATATAAATGTAATACATATTCATAGTAAGAATAACCTGTAAGAATGTAATTAAGTGGAATATATAACCTAGTCTTCCATCTAAATATTGTGTTTCTTATCATGTCTATAATCGAGTCATATTCTAAAAAATGCTGACGTCTGGCTGGAACAACAGGAACAAAATTTATGTCACAGAGAGAAGAGTTGTAAATGTTTATCTAAAACATGATTATTATAGATATCTCGACTATTTTTGAAAATATGCCGTATAAAGTGAATATGCGGTGTAAAGCATTTGTGAGGTTTACTGAGAATATTATGCTTATTTATTCTGGATTGTTATCTGTTATTTAGCCGTTATAACTGCAAGCATAAAGAAACACTGTAATGGTCCTCTTATGGATGCATTTGTAAAATGTTCTATTAACAGCAGGTGGCAATCTTTGAAAACAAGATTGCATTCACTTGCTTTTTTTGCTCTTTCTTTACATGTAGATGCTTCTGAAGGGATTTGAAACTGAAAACACTCTCTTTTTTTTGCATTCTCTATAGAGCAAAGCATTTGCTTTATTATTTAAGTAAGGTTGATTTAAATTAATCAGCTGTGCTTTCCATACAAATTTAACAAAACAAACATATGCTTCTTGACAATTAATATTTTAAAAATGCATATAAAGCGATATATTTATTCCACTTATTTGTGCAGCCATGAATAGCTACTACTGGCTATTTGCAATGCAACAGTTATAAATAGATGTTCTCAGAAGCACTTTTTATTGTTTTGCAAAGTATGAAGGCATGTAAAAGTAGCAATCATCAAGAGTTTACTTTATCCTTTAATGTATACTCACCAGGACATCTCTGCTCACTGCATCTCCTAACATCCTCAGCAGACCCTTCACATTGGTGGCCAGTGATGGTGGCCCCTTGGCAAGTTCGAGTACGTTTCTCCCAGCCACCATCGCATGACCTGGAACATCCACTCCAGTGACCCCACTGGTTCCACTGTCCATTAGCTGACCAGGAGAGAAAATAGTATTTATTTTGATTGAATGAGGGTGCCTACAAAAAAAATGTAGAGCTAACAAAATGGATTTGTAACAGATTTCACCTGTCAAAGTATTATTTGAAAAAGAGAATAAGAATCCACATGAGAAAATTCAACTGAAGACATGATATCTATTTCACTTATCCTCCGGTTAAATTGTTATACATACACACAGTGAAATGTATGTATTCACTAATAATGTAGATTTTAGTATTGAGATGGACCGTTCAGGACGGAAGACGAAGATGAAGTAGAGATTTTGATTTATGAATCTTTGCGCTACGGTAACCCACAAAAATATTTAGAAAAAGAGGTCCATCAGGCAGAACCAGAAGTTCATATACAAAATGAATCTTTATGGCCCTTATAAATGAAATTTACAGTGGAGCAGAAATGTCAATTTATAATTCTTCATTTGCCCCAGTGTAACCCACAAAAATATTTAGACAAAGGGAACTTACAAACTGTAGATATAGCTCTACAAACTGAATCTTTATAACTAGCTATAGCAGGTCAACAAAAATGAATCAACAATTGTTCAACACTGAAATCTCTAACATCATCCATTTTTAAAAAGGATTAAGTTCCATAGTGTTGCCATGAAGCATTCCCTCCAAACCCAACACTACTTTATTTTTCTTATAGAGAATATAGACATATAATTCTTCATTACAATGCATAAAGTTGCAGTTTTTGTACTAATGACTATTGGGAATCTTGTTGTTTTTATCACAGTTTTAGAATTTCACATAATTATTTCCATGTAAAGCCATTGCAAGCTTGCAATTCAACGTTATCAGGTAAATGTCGTTTGACCTTTGACAAGTATCCTTTAATTTGAACAACAATGCTCACAGCTACTGATGGCCAAAGGAGGACAACAGTCATTGGGATCTGACTAATTATTAGCAAAAACAAATCTCTAGAGCATAACCTAGCTAACTTGTAAACCCGGCAAGCAATATACACACAGTATAATTACTAATAGTCTCTCAGGTCACACAAAGGTCAACTGTGGTGTTGGTATCTCTCATTAAGGCATACTTTTTTTTTGAGACAATGTAATGTTTTCTAGATGCAAAACGCATGTTAAGGCTCCCATTGTAATTAATTACCATACTAATGACCCTCCAAATGGGGCCATATCCTTTATGATTATGTAAATAGAAAATTGACAAGACTATAAAGCCAGCATACAATTCATGCAAATGATAACTTTCTATCTCCAGACTGTACCAGCATATAAACATAAGCCGGAGAAGATAGCCACATTTAATAAAATAATTGCAGAATGTTTAAAGAGATGCTCTCATCTAATTCTAAGCTAAATGAATACATTTATTGATGCAGTATAATATTCAGAACAGATTATTTTCAGCATTGTCCTCATATTGTACCTTTTCAGTAATATCAAAATGTTTCACACATTAAAATTGATGGCATCATTGTAGTCATAAAAATACAATAACTTGCGTTATGAAAACCTATTAAAGTGATATATTCCCACAATGTTATTCCCTTTATGTCTATAAAAACTGCACAAGGTAATATATTGGATTTCATATCATCCCCCAAAGATATACTATTTATTAAATGGTGACCAAATATTTACCTGTACAATCCTGATTATGACATTCACGTGTTTCACTGTATGGCCCCTTGCAGTCAGAGCCACCATGAGATGCTGGAGAACATTCCCTCTGTCTCTTCTGTGTGCCATTTGAACAGGTCACTGAGCACTGACTCCAAGAACTCCATTCCTGCCACAGTCCGTCAACTGTAAATTCATACAATGAACATATAGAAAATTTGATTAAAAACTCATCTCTTTTTCTGGAACATTTTTCTGCAGTGCTGGCATTGTAAAAGTTAATAAACCTCTTTTCCAATATAAACATAAGATATATAATGGTAGATAGATAAATAATAATAAATCTCCTATATCTAAATTAAAGTTTACAAATATTTACAATATACATATGTGTATATTTTATTTTCTGTTATAATATTTACATATAGTTCTGTAGATACTATTTAACATATTCCTAATTATTATTAATGCTTTATCATGAAATACTTCACAATTCGCATTTATTTGTCTAATTGTCCATTGTCCCCATGTCTCTAAATGTTTACTTTTCATGTTGGCTATCGGTCCATTTAAGTTGCCGGTATATGCCAGAGCAAGTAAAGGATATTGTGTAATGACCCTTTTAAAGGTTGGAAATAGGGCTCCTTGGTGCCCTCTGTTTCAATTCCAAAACCAATGGCTTCTTTCTGCTAGGAGCTTTTTGTTCCATTCTCTATTTCCGCAGGGCCAAAATGCATCGATAAGACTGCAAATACTGATATATAACTAATTCCATAAAATATGTCTATTCTGGTTGTACAAGAGCATTTGGTGCTGCGTGAATTATTTCTGCTCGCACGCTCATCACACATAACCAAAGAACCCATATTTAACAAAATAATTTGTTGATGTGCCTTGCACACACAGATCAATGTCTTATCTATATATTTAATATATATCTTCTGTCTGTCACACAAAAAGCTTTAGCCAGTTCTGTCTATTTTGCAGCTAGTAAAAACCACTGCATTTAGAAGCCCGGTTAATATGTCAAAACATATTGAAATTTGTACAGATAACAACAGTACTTTAAGAAAATTAGCTAGAAAATTGCTTTTTTATCTTGTTTGCTTTCTCTTGTACAATAAAATCTTTTTTTTCCTCTTTTCAAGATCGTGCTATAGATGAAAAAGAACATAGAAAATACACTGTTCATCATTGTTCATTTTCCCCCCATTTTCTGATATTGTAAAGATTTGCCCATACTTTGAAATAATTAATTTAAGGGCTGGATAATGGCCAACAAGTAATTTGATAATTATAAAATAAAATCATTAGACATATAGGGGCACTGATGTTCGTCAATCATCCCTATAGATAGATATATAGATATATATACAGCATATATATATATATTTGCAGACTAATTTTTTTTCTACATAAAACAATATGCAATTATGTTTCTTTTCATATATTAAGGAATATATTTAATTACTTGCACTGGATAAGAAGTGAGTACAGCTGCTCCTTTCTAACCTGAAATAAAATTCTGAACCTATTACCACATGTTGCTATCCTAATCCATCCTCTGTAGGACCGACTGATATATGCCTTTGCCAGCTGGCCTCAATACCTACAAACAATTTCTGTTGGAAGCTTATGATTATGCCCATGTGTTATCCTGGCTTTATGCCAGTCATTTGGCCCCTTTGTTTTCTAAATATCTAGAAAGTGAACAAAGATGACTATCACAGCTAAGCCGATGAATTGTATGATGACTTTCCAGGGTGCAGAGAAAGTAAGTAAAAAATAACTATTCTGTACAAAAAAAAGACTGATTTTTTCTTTTTACATTTAAACTATCATTTTAGTGATTTTATATTGATTCCAACATGTAAAGTGCAAATAGCACAAACAATTTCTATAGGGTACATTCTGGGAACAAAGAAGCCATTAAATGATAGGCTGTAAGATCAGCAAATTCCTAGTTAGAAATAGCCTTCTCTCTTAACTTAATTATTGTGCAGTTTCATAAATTTAAGTCATATGTCATCCAAGCCAAATACATTTCTTTGAAAAATTTGCATTTTACATATTTGCATTAACATTGCCGCGACCTTATTTTTCAACTCTTCAAATAATCTGAGAAATGCATAAAACAAATAGGATGGAAAAGGGGTGTTTTTGTTCCAAATATTTTCCTTAGTAACAGTTACATTTGCATAGTATTTTATTAAATTGCTGTGAGTAATAACAGTTAAAGCTGGATCAGCAACAATCACCAGATTTATACTGTACAAGGTCAATATCTGGAATATTGGTGTTAAAACTTTATTGTTGACTGCCCCCTCTAGTTTTACACCTATGCACTCCTGTTAAATACACATAGTGCCCTCTATATGGGCTCTGGTTTGTTCATTGATTCTAACTTAGATGTCTCTACTTAGTAAACAAAAAGGGTCAGCAAATGCCATGTATAAAAATATATTTTCATGTATGATACTGCAAGGTCCAGTAAGATATTGTCATGTATAAAAGGGGTAATGACTCAAGGGAGGAAAATATTATTTCGCCTCAGTACAAGTAAATGAAAAGACCCCACCTTGAATATGCAATGGAAGTATGGGCACCTCTTAAAAAGGACATTGGCATTGAAAACGTGCAGAGGTTGGCTACAAAGTTAATATAAGGTATTGAACACATTAGTAGCCTCAAAAATAAAGCAACACACTTTGTAGTTTTAAAAAAAGACACCTAATTCAACAATTCCACATTGTTCAAAGACATCAGGAAAAAAATAATGTTATTTGAACTTCACCAACATTATTTTATACTGTTCTGGGGTATAGTTAAATACTCAACACATGGTGCCCAGCTTATATCCAAACTCATTTTTATGAAATATATCTATCTTTCTACCAAAACCGAGGCTTAAATATCCATCACAAAACCAAAACAAGTTAGATTATCAAGCAAAGGATAATTGTTCTACATCTCACCAGGACAAAGGGCAATGTTGCATGGTTTATGCTGAATTTCAGGCCCACCACAGAGTCTTCCTCCATACTGGGGAGGGGTACATGTTCTTGTTCTTGTTCTTTGGCCTTTTCCACATGTGAAAGAACATAAACTCCAAGGTGACCACTCTTCCCAAACTCCATTTACTGCAATAAAACAACAGATTTAAATAAATATGTATACATATAAATATGTAAGTATAGACTCTGTTAGTTTGAATGTTTAATGTTAGTATTTATACTTGTACTTCAGTTTGTTAAATTGACATGTATGATGCATATTCATTAGACAAATGAGCATTTTGGCTCTAGCCATTTTTTCCTACTTTCCTAAATTCCAGTTTTACTCATATCATGTATATTTTTGTCAGCCTCTAAACCCAGAATACAAAAATTGCAATTTTACTGAATTTTAGTAAATTCAGTGACTCGTATGAAGCCCAAAAACGAAGCCAGAACCCCTCACAAATCAGACAAAAACAAAGCATTCATTCTCATCGACTTTCTACTACTATCTCCTCTCTTCTATCTTCAATCTGCTATTTTCTATGGTCGTTCTCATCTTCGCGGCATAACACCACAGAAAGTTTTCCCAAAATGTTGGCGCTTGCGGGGATGGTGCGTTCCCAATCCTCCAATTTGGGGAGAGGAGACAACGGTACCCCAAGTGCTGCTATATTGTCCTCAGTTCAGGTGATGGCAAAATGATGGCACTTCCGGTGGTGTCCTCTCCCCTGATTGGAGGACTGGGGAGAGGATGTAAACACAAGCACCACTTTTGGTGGAAGTTCCCACCAGGTTGTATCCACAGCGATGCGGAAAGGTATAGAAGATAGCAGACTGAAGATAGAAGGTAGAAGATGAATATGCAGAAAACGTAGCGGTCAGTAGAGAAGGTAGAAAAACATTTGAAACAATGAATGAGAGTGTGAGTGAGAATGAATGTGGGCACCAAATGCGCCTGAATCTTTTGGCCAAACCAAATAGTTAAAGGAATTTGTTCAAAGACATCAGGAAAAAAATAATGTTATTTGAACTTCACCAACATTATTTTATACTGTTCTGGGGTGTAGTTAAATACTCAACACATGGTGCCCAGCTTATATCCAAACTCATTTGGATATAGAGTGACATATCAGGGAGGCAGCATGGCATATAGGTGGGTATAAGGCATATAGGGGGTATAAGGCATATCTGGGGGGCAGATGTCCATAAGTGGGGCCAGAGTGCCAAATAAAAGGAAATAAAAAAAATTATTTTTCTTAATCATAGTTTTTATTAAATATGAAAAAGTAGTTTACATGGGAATTAATATTTACTAGTAAAACATTTTTCCTATAGGGTAGTCTTAAAGTGAGGATTTTTTTTTGTTTCCTAAATTAATATTCAAATTTTGGGGGGTCGTCTTATAATCAGGGTCATCTTATAATTGAGCAAAAAACTCTAATAAACAATGTAATTTTTCCCAAATCCCCAAATCACGACAAATCTATTTGTTGCACTTGCTCTGGCTATATAGCACAAATTTTGGTGTATTTTTAATTATCTTTAAATTATAACAGGTATATCTAATCTGGCAAAGTTATCATTGTAATACACATTTGTGTATATAATATATATATATATATATATATATATATATATATATATATATATATTGCTTTCCACTGCTACTACAAAAAAAGCCTATACCAAAGTGTCACATACAATAAAAATCTTCATTTTTATGAACAAGGGAAAAAAACAATAGGTTAAGTGTGTGATGTATTTTGTAATAAGATGAGAAAATGTATGTTCTTAACAAATGGGCAGTTTACACAGATTCTCTGGAAGGCAACATTCAGGAAATTGCACCAAATGCATCAATTACAGCGTATCTTATATGTTGAAGTCTTCAGCCACATTTAGGAAATTAGATTTAGTTGGATTAGTACGCATTTTGCTAAGGTTGGACAAATAGATTATTTAGTCAAATTAAATGATTCCACATGATTGATATTTTCATTGCATTTTATTGTAGATCTATTCCATGGTGGCTAAACCAACACAAAATAAAACCAGACAAAAACATATTGTCCAAACCATGTAATATATATTATTAGGGATCAATAGTTAATAATAAGTCAGTCAACCATATGAATCCACAAATGTTGCATTCACTTATATTTTCCTAAATATTAACTGCAATAAATTGCTGTATTGGATGCCATTTTTTTGCTTGGATCTCGAAAGATTGTACAATCTAACCTCTAACAGTTAACTTAAACATTTTTCAGTGAAATTCTACTACTTTTTCCTATTATGATTATTATTTTCATGATACTATGATTCTTTTGTCTTTGCATTATAACCTCTCAAAAAGATTTATTTTTTCAACAATGTATTACAAAAAAAACAAAACTGGACAGCTGGACAACGTTTTTAATTTTTAATTTTTGTTGATATACAAAAACAATGATGTTTTATGAAAATATATATTCTAGATATATTTTCCTTTTAGTGTGTTATCATATATGAAATCTACTTCTTTGTGTTGGCGAAATAACAAAATAAGCACACCTCTCAACATCTGGGATTTAAAATATGTAACAGAGGGAATTTGGCCCACTGGAGGTGTGCCCTACAATATATGCATGCGCAGAGCAAAGCATTTGCTCATGCTTATTTTGTCCAAGACGCAAGGACACTGGAGGAAAAAACCAAAAGACCACTTTAAGGGTTAAACTTCAGGACAATGTCATTAGATATAGGACTTCAGGAGGATATGAATAAATATAAGCCTTTCATGTTATTGTCTTATCTAAAAAGTTATTACAATCGAGTTGTAAAAAATATGAAGTCTACTGAATGCCAAAACTAAAATGATTCCAATTTAAAAAGTCCTTTCTGTGGTTCTTCTGCACGCATTTAATTTCAGAATAACGTCAGCGGGAAATATTTTTAGAAAAGAAAGATTGCCTTTTTTCTAAAATATTTGAAATAATAAAGCATGTTCTGCAGCACTGCTGAAACTCTGACACGTAAATTAGTTATTGTTAATTAAAACAGAGCATGCATAAATAAAAAATGTGCTTTTAATCCGATGGTCGTTGTATCTCGCAGCCTATTCAGTCTTTTCCAGCAATTGTTTTTTTAATCAATGCAACGACTTTCATTATTAGAATGCATCCAAAATTTCAGCTGAAAATGCTAAACTGTCTACCAGTTCTTTCAGGTGCTGTACAGAATACAACAAGCAGATAGCATGCACTGCGACTCTAAAATAAGGGATAAGAGAAAAAAATACTCTTGGGTCACTGGAAGATATCTTTGTACAATATTGGAAGTGTCAAGAAGCTCTTGACTGCAAATGGTGCATAAAGTTTGCAAACATCAGCACATTTCCACTTCTTTTGTGAAGCCTTAGTAATATGATGAAGTGCTGATACTGTAGTTAGATAGCTCAACTTCAAATGGTAAAGCAACTAAGGCGAAGTTATAAGTGATGGTGTTACCAAGCAATTTGTAATCTTATTATAAGCCATAATCAACCGAGCACAAAGATGAAAGCTGTAAAGGTTTACTCAGAGAAACAGTATAACAAAATTAAAGTGTGGCTATAGATAAAAAAAAAAAATCCATATAAATAAAAAACAAGATATTTGGCATTTACGTTGCTTTGCATTGTTTTTTGTTTTTTTTCATTAAATATTTGTGCTTTTGCATTATCATTTTACACTATGACTGATGTTTTTCTTTAGTGCTTTTGTAGCATGTTAATAACACATTTTATATGTTGAGCTTTCGATACTGGTAGACTATCAACAAAGTGAAAATGCTCATCAAATGCTGTTCCGTAGAAACTGATTGTTCATAAATGCATTTTTAGTAATTATGTTAAATTGACATCAGGGAATTAAAACCAATGTAGATGTTTATTTGGCTAGTGCATGAGAATCATTAAATGAAATCTTTCTTTTGCATAATTGAGTGTTTTGTATACACACAAAGCTATGTTTGTTGCAGCTTTAAAGGTATTTCTATAAATACAGGGATGCACTCTATAAAATTGTGTTAATCAAATAGCCATGCCTGTCTTACCCATACACAAATGTAAGGTTTTTTAAAAAAATTCTTAATTTTCTTAATTCAAATTGCCATTACTTGAATTGTGTATAAAGTGGAAAACTGTTCCACTTAAAATTAAGGGGGTAGAAGCATTATTAAACACCTACAGACACCAGACAAGCCAGAAGGCTTGTTTTTCCCTCAGAAATCTCAAGGTGCTGCCACAACCACAAGGGATTCTGGGTAGGCGCATGCAAACAAGGTCAACAATGATTACATTTTGCCTCTATATACACTTTATACATGGATCCCTTGAAAGTAATTGCCCGCTGTACAAGACAGCCTTAGACAAAACTCGGGTAAGAGGTGCAATAGCCAGATCACCACTCATGGACAGCTGTTTCCTCCTTATTGGGACTCGTCAGCATGAGGTTGGGATACTGGCTTAATGGCTGCAGTGACTGCAATAAAACCTTGCCTGATGGACAGAAGAGGGAAGTTGCTAGGATTGCTATGCAACAAAGTGACAGTCTAAAAGGTTGGTGAGGCCTGCGTTTAGTTTAGTCCAGACCCTGGTTAGTAAGAGCTCAGATGAGCTAGGATAAGTGAGTACACCCCCTCACATTTTTGTAAATATTTTATTATATCTTTTTATGTGACAACACTGAAGAAATGACACTCTGCTACAATGTAAAGTAGTGAGTGTACAGCCTGTATAACAGTGTAAATTCACTGTCCCCTCAAAATAACTCAACACACAGCCATTAATGTCTAAACCTTGGCAACAAAAGTGGAAATGTCCAAATTGGACCCAAAGTGTCAATATTTTGTGTGGCCACCATTATTTTCCAGCACTGCCTTAACCCTTTTGGCTTCACAGGATGCCACTGGAGTCCTCTTCAACTCATCCATGATGACATCACATGGCTGGTGGATGTTAGAGACCTTGCGCTCCCCACCTTCCGTTTGAGGATGCCCACAGATGCTCAATAGGGTTTAGGTCCATGCTGCAGCTCAGTTTCAGTGTCTTGACAATCTTTACCATCTTTACGTCTATACCATCTTTATATAGAGCAACAATTCTTTTTTCAGATCCTCAGAGAGTTCTTTGCCCTGAGGTGCCATGTTGAACTTCCAATGACCAGTATGACAGTGTAAGAGTGATAACACCAAATTTAACACCCCATTCACACCTGGGACCTGGGATTGAAAATGACTAATTGGGCCCAATTTGGACATTTCCATTTAGGGGTGTGCTTACTTTTGTTGCCAAGGTTTAGACATTAATGGCTGTGTGTTGAGTTATTTTGAGGGGACAGCGAATTTACACTGTTATACAGGCTGTACACTCACTACTTTATATTGTAGCAGAGTGTAATTTATTCAGTGTTTTCACATGAAACGATATAATAAAATATTTATAAAAATGTGAGGTGTACTCACTTCTGTTAGATACTGTATATAACTGGCCACCTTATTAGTTACACCTTGCTAGTACAGGCTTGGACCACCTTTTGCCTTCAGAACTGCCTTTATTCTTCGGGGCATACTTTCTACAAAGTGCTGGAAGCATTCCTCACAGAGCTTGGTCCATATGGATATAATGGATTGAGATCTGGTGGAGGCCATTGGTGTACAGTAAACTCATTGTCATGTTTAAGAAACCAGTTTGATATTATATGAGCTTTGTGACATGGTGCATTATCTTGCTGGAAGTAGCCATCAGAAGATGGGTACACTGTGGTCATAAAGGGATGGACATGGTCAAAAAGAATGCTCAGGTAGGCTGTCGCGTTTAAACTGATGCTGAATTGGTACTAAGGGGCCCAAACTGTGCCAAGAAAAGGTCCCCCAAACCATTACACAACCACCAGCCTGAACTGTTGATACAAGGCAGGATGGATCCATGCTTTCATGTAGTTTACACCAAAGTCTGACCCTGCCATCTTACTGTCGGAGCTGGAATCGAGACTCATCAGACCAGGTTCTTCCATTATCCAATTTTGGTGAGCCTGTGTGAATTGTAGACTCAGTTTCCTGTTCTTAGCTGTCAGGGGTGGCACCCGGTGTGGACTTATGCTGCTGTAGCCCCTCTGCTTCAAGGTTTGATGTTCTGCGCATTCAGAGATGGTAGTCTGCACAGATGGCATTAATATCAGCACAAAAACTGTGCATTGGAAGCTTCATGAAATGGGTTTTGATGGCCCAGCAGCTGCATACAAGCCTCACTTTAAAAGTACAATGTCAAGCGTTGGATTGAGTGGTCTAAAGGATGCCACTACTGGACAATGGAGTAGTGGAAACGTGTTCTGTGGAGTGACAAGTGGTTTGATGGACGAGTATGAGTTTGTCGGATGCCAAGAGAACGTTACCTGCCTCACTATATTGTGTCAACTGTAAAGTTTGGAGGAGAAGGGATAATGGTATGGGGTTGGACCCCTTACTTCCAGTGAAGGGAAATCTTAATGTTTCAGCATACCAAGACATTTCGGACAATGCTATACATCCACCTTTGTGAGAACAAAGTCCAACATCATTGCCTGACCTCACAGATGGATGGATGGGCAAAAATCCACAGAAAAACACTCCAGAATCTTACAGAAAACCTTTCCATACAAGTGGAAGGTGTTATAGCTGCACAGGGGGACCAACTACATATTAATGTCTATCCATTTAGAATGCCTGTTGTTGTCCCAATATTTTTGGCTTCGGTGCCAGGAGTTACATTTTAAAGGTCTGTAAGATTGACTCTATTGGTCGCCGACAGGGGGCTCCTCTGGCATTGAACGAAAAATAAATTGCAAATACCAAATGAAGGTATGCAGAAATGTTTATGGGTCCATTTGGATACATCTAAGTCAAGTGTCAGTGTTTGTAGATTAGTATAGAGAATTTCTGGAGATAATATGAATCCAGTCAGGACTGTGTACAGAACAAAACAGAACCCAAATGAAAAGCCACAAGTAGTGTACTCCAACACAACTGCTATTCTCCACTGAGTAAACAGTCCTGCTTGAGCATATACTGTATAGTATGTTTTACTTAGGACAGTTTTAGTCAATAACTTTTATCAATGCTAGCATTGGGATATATTGTATTTGTTTGGAGCTTTAAACGACTGGTGTGTTGTGAGACTTTTTTAAAGTGTAGATTAATCTTTAACATACTTAACAACCCTTAGGACATACTATTGCATCCATGGCCCAAACACTTAGATAAGATTAAAAATAAATAAATAAGTAAATATATAGATAAAACAGAAAAAATTAAAATTGTAAAAAAGGTGTCCAAACATTTTGTGTCCAATTAGAAAGCTAAAAAAACTGCTCCTATTCTATTTTTTACTTTCAAGTTACACAAATGGCTTAGAATGCAAGGGAGCATTTTGTCCCTTTATACATAAAACAATATTGCTGAACATAAATTGTTTGGCACCTAACCTGTGGAAGAACTGCTGTTTTTCCTCTATTTTTTATGTATTATTCATGTTAAATAATGGACCATACATATAAAAAATGGTATCAAAACAAAGTTCTAGTATTATATAGTATAGTATAGTATATATTACAAAATGACTAGGATAAGAAAATCATTGAAGGGTCAAGTTAAAGAAATAAGAAAGTAAGTATATCGTCTTTTTGGTTAATAGTATCTAGAGCTTTACCTTAGTAGATTTGGAAAAGTAATGTGCTGTATAATTTAACTTTTCTTCACTGGACAGGCAAGCATGTGGTCATGCTCACTGGCCTAAGTACAGGGGACACAGCTGTCACAGGGCCCGTGCCCCTTAGTGGCCGGTGCGATGCCAGCCACACCTTGTTCCCGTCTCCTCACACTGATTCAAAATAGTTTAGAAAGGGTGGTCCAGGTTGGCAGGGCCCTTTCTAAACTACTTTGATCCAACACAGTGTGTGAGCAGCCCGGCAGCAAGGTGCAGGAGCAATAAAAGATAAACAGGGGCGGACAGGGGGTGGGATGTATTTATATATGTTTGTATTTATGTATGTAAGTGAGCATGGATGTGTAATTGTGTGTGTGTGTGTGTGAGAATGGATGTGCAAGTGGGGTGAGATGGAGTGTGTGTTAGTGAGTATGAGTAAATATATGTAATTTGTGTAAAGTGTGTTTACATATGTGGGGCAAGGGGCAAGGGGCAAAGAAAGCACATGCAAGTTGTTTGGGGCAATGATAGCACAGACCAGCTTTTAAAGTTAGGGGGCTCCAGGGCAATTTTCGCACCAAGGCCCCATTGTTTCTAGCTATGCCCCTGGTCATGCTTACTTCAGAATATTACATTCTAGTCTATTAAGTGAGGAAACGTAAACCAAAAAAGTGTTGCCTTGGATATACGTTATCAATTTCCACACATACATATTTATCTATGCTCTGCCTCTCACCAAGGGTTGAAAGATGTATTTTTACTGTGAAACATATTAACAAATATATTATCACACTGTGATATCAGGATGACATTGCTGGTTAAAGAAACAATCAAAAGTTCAATTTGATGAACCCCACAATAAAACCTGAAACAAATGATACCCATGAGAAGTGTTAATGAATTTCCTGAAGAAGTTAGCATGTTCTATGTTAAGAGGAAATGAGTCACTTTTCTAAAATACCTTTAGTAATTGAAAGACATATATTAAATAATGGTTCTTGGCTCCAGCTTAACTCCAACTCAAAATATATGCATTAATAAAACTTTTTTCTGTATCTTTATTTAAATCAAACTAAGTATGCTCTAGTGATTCATGTTAAAGTAAAGTTTCATGTACCCAGTGACTGTCTACCAAAAACATTGAACAATATAGGTAACAATCAGTGACTAGCAACTTATATAATAATTGATAGGTGCAAAGCAGAGACTAATTTAATGTAAAAAGTATAAGTTAAGGTGATCGATTTTCTGATGGCATTATAGATAATAGACAGAGATCCCATAATGGAACTAAAATAAAGAACTCCACTTCCCAAGAGTTTTGCACATTAGATTGCTTAATACCTAAGTTTGTTGCTATATGTTGAAAAGTTAGAGCCGCTTCTGCATAGATGCAGAGAGGAGCCTGTAGTCCTCACAAGTTAGACCTAAAAGATACTTCCTCTTAACTCTTGTGACAAACTAATTCTAATCAAGAAGTACTAGAAGATTCCTACGCAGAAGTATGTGGCTGATAAGATATGTGTTCAAACTAGGAGACTTGAAATTTTTGTCCAGAGAAAGGAAAGGATACAGGTGCTGAGGAGTGTCGTGGTTCAAGAAGTAAAGAACCCAATACAATACACAGATGTATAAATTCAAGACACTAACTGAACCAAATTACAGGGACTGATTTAGTTTTCAGCTAAGTTTCAACTCAACTGTTTCTTCTCATGAACCTTGATACCATAAATCTTCATGAAGCCAAACAGAGGTGAAACACATTGTGCATTGAGGATTGGATTGGACTTTTAAGATTTAACAGAATATTGATGGCTATGCAGGACTGCAAACATGAACTTTGATATAAGAATTTGATGTTTTCAAGGACCATTTGACCAGCACAGGAAAAGTACTGACCTGAAGTGTGTGAGATGTATAAATGAGTAAGTGGATTTTTTCCCCAAGTGTTTATACATTGCACACACTTTACTTGTGCTGGTCAGTAACCAGTGTTCTGGAAAATATGGCTAATATGGTCAACCTAACCAAGATCACTTTTCATTTATAGCTCTCTATGTTTCACTTGAAACGTATACTCTTTTGCACATTCATCATATAAAATCAAGTTTCCTCAACTTATAGCAAGCCAAGTGTACTAATACAGCTTAAAAAAAACATTAAATATTAATTTTGTATAGCCATACATATTTTGTTTTCTAGTGGTATTCCACAATATAATTTGACTATGTCTTCAAACATTTAAGTCTGTGTGGTCTAGAATGTCTCTGAAATGTCTGGTTTTTTGAGGAATCTCATACTATTGAAGTCAGGTTCACACACTGGAACACTCTAGCAATGTATGAAGGTCATCAGTATGACAAACAATGTTACTGAAAACACTTTAATTAGGCTATACATCAGTTCTTAGGTTGCTCATTTCGTACAATTTCTCTGCTCCTGTAAATGGCATCAATATGTATTGCATTAACAGACAAAAGCAGGAGCTTGCTGAATTAAAGCTAAATTGACATATTTTTGTCTATTAATCTTTAAAAGCCTAAATTAACCTTGACAGCTCCTAAGTCGAAAGAAAAGGCTCGGGGAAACCAATAGATGTCCAAGTTCATTTTTAATCAGAAGAGCATAACGCAAGAGAAAAAATGATCAAGACTACGGATCGCATTAACCCGCGTTTCACTGAAATAAATGAAATATCAACATAACATTGATGTTCTTTTTTTTACAGCATCAAAGCTATGAGGCTAGGTACACAGATTTTATTCATATATAAGTCTATGTTAGCAACATGTCTTTAAATTATTGACAAATGTTTGTAGCAGAATACATGCTAACATGCTGTGATATAGGAAAAAGTTGGATTTTTCTTACATTCTGCTTTTTCCAGTCATCGGCCCTTTCGCTATGTTAAAATTTTATTATGTGCATAATTAATTCCCTGTTATTCAACAAACCTGCATTTGTTCCTCAAATTTTGAATAATTTATTTGGTGTCTTATATAGGTTGTCACATACTTTACTGATGAATTTTAAGAGTGCTGGAGAAGAAAAACACAAGATTTTGTTTTCTGAGTTGATATTTGCATCTTATTCTCAATATTCCATTAATACCTGTTTAAACTATGTCATATATAAAGCATTATTATTTTGAAAATATTGACAACTCACCTCGCAAGTATGCAACTGGAATTTTTGCCCAAATTTACCAGTTTGGTCAGCAGAAACCTACCAAAGATTCATACATCCTACCACATTAGGCACTATTATGCACATTCACCAATTCAACTAATAACAATGTTTAATGTACAAAATAAGTGGATGAAGAATATGGGAGACTAAGGCACCCCGATATTGTTTTCTTACATATTAGCAAAAACCCATGCAGCATATTAATTTGCCATAAAACACAGCTTTAGAAATTTGGCATACAACAGCAGATTTTTCCATAGAATTTGACAGTCTATTTATCTAATTTATCCTCCTTATCTAATCTGCTCATTTTCTTCCTGTTTTACGGCCTCAGGCCTTAACTTTATGATAGCCTTATACTTATTCCATACATGCTTAATCTCCCACTTATAAACGCTATAGCTTCTGATTGAGAGCTACTCCTGTGAGCTGCCATCTTTTCACTTGAGAAATTTTTTTTGCATTACATTTTTACTTTGTCATCCTTTAAAATATATTTCCCAATGCTTTAAACCATTTATGTATTTAAAAGTTTCATATACCCACTTTCTCTTCATCTTTCCTCCAAGTTATGTATGTTGAAGTACTTTAGTCTTCTCTGATACTTTATATACTGTAATTATTATATTATTCATAGTAGCACCCTAGGAGATGTCCTGAACATACTTTATATTCATTTCCACAAATGCATATTTAGAAATGCTCTACCTACACCCTCACAGTGAATTAGGTATTTTTACTGTGAAACACATACTTTGACATGTATTATCACACTGTATTATGGATTACATTACTGGCTATAGACAATCAAGAGTTCCATAGGATGAATCCTACAATAAAATATTTCCATTGATAGGAACATTTATAACACTGAAATTTGTTCTGTGTTATGTTTCCTAGTCATAATTTTGTGTGTATTTTAGAAATATTCCATGCATTTACTGATGTACAATAGTCGATTGAATGTCATAGGCTATGATTCGATTTCAGATCATTAATATTGTACTATAACAGATACCGGTATTCTCTGAACTGTAAGAACAATCAGATTCCCTTACAACTCTTTTATTGTTTTATCCGCCATTCCCGTAGAATATCTGATTAGTGATTTTGGTGATTGAAATGAGAGGATAAGGCTATATTTCTCAGATAAAATCAATTGTTAGCATAACTGCTTGATATAATAATTTACCAATTTGTGCCTATTCCCATCTCCACGACTCCCCCTCTATAAAGTCAGCATGGTCATTTGTTCTCTTTTAGTATAAGCCATTTATAATTAGGCATAATAAGGCATGTCATGTGGTTTTCCTGTAGGCTCTTAACTATTGGGTCTGCACATAAATAGCATGTTAAGACCACATTTATGACCATCTTAGCTAGTGTAATTACTTAAAATGCAGCCTAGACAGCGCATGAGCCTAGTTCTAGACACATTTTATTACTCAACTATAGTTATTTTATGATTGTAAATTTTTACCTCAATAAATGTATTTACAATTGGTTGTCTCACCCGACTATAGCTATTTTATGAAGTAATTTGTTACCTCAATAACTATGTTTACATATGACCATTCTCTATTGAGTGAATATGAGATAAACTTTGCTACTTTTGAACAGAAAGTAATCCCCAAAAAATACATAACATAATTCAAATAGATTATGGACCTACATATTCTAAAATAACGATATTAGTAATATTAATATCAAAATATTGTTTTTATTATTATTATTACAGTAATAGTGCATGCATTAGATGACTAATACCAAAATGCTATATTTTGTATGCCTCAGTTGTATCACATTGTAATTACTAAGTATTTAACATTCAATATATCTTTTAGTTCAGCTACTAATTCAATATTAAATATGTACCTTATGATCAAATTATCAGCAAAATGTGATATTATTCAAAATCCCCTACTTGCCATATTTGCTATATGCATACACATTGGGATTGGAAATACAACTGATCTTATTTTTTAATCTTTCAAAAACATAATATAAGCAGAGTAGAATGTATAAACGCAACATAAAACTTGCAATGTGTTTCTTATAATGGGTAATATACTGTGATATGCAGCATATGTGTGTGGATCTGATGTAAAAACAAATGAAGGGAAATGTGCCTACATGTTAGTATCCAAATTCTTCAAAAAATATACTTTCTAGAGACTAACACTAGGTAAAGTTCAGTATAACCCAACATCACATCGGCATCATTTTGACAAGCCAAGAGCATTCCTGACAACAAGCAGCTTGAAACGGAAATTTTATTTAGGGCCTGTACTAGACTGAACTGCCCCAAATCTAAAAATGTCTATAGGTACCATCCTTTCCGCTATATTCATATTCAGGTTATGAAATATCATAATGACCCAAACTAGTGCTGCAGCTAGCAAAACCTTAAGTGCGCAACTCGTAGGAAGAGGACCACCAAGACACACAACCTTATGTACAATGGTCATATTTCCCTTTAAATTATAGTGACACAAAAGGGTATTCATAGAAAAGTCCCTGCCAAGCATGTAGATGGGATACATGATTGAGAGCTATGGTATCGTGATTACCATAGCTGGGAATTTCCCTAGGCAGGCCTTGCAGAGCTCTCCCTTCTTAGAGGGATCAGTTTTACAAGGGGGGTCTGACTAGTCACATACTAGAGCAGGACTAGCCACAGACAAGGGCAGAGCTAGCCCCAAATACCATTAAATGGGTTGGGACTTATAGGGGGAATTAGCCTGGGAATGGCTAAACACTGCTTCGCACCTCTGAAGAAAGAGAAGAGTGATCCAGGTCTCCAGGGACCCGGAAAGGAACCCTTCACCTGGAGACTCTGGGTCAAATCCAGAGAGTTTCTACATACGATGATTACCAGAATAAAACCGTTAAGGTAAAACAGTCAAAATATGCTGATATGTATTGCTTTATAAATGACCACAAACATTTAAAGCAGCA
Organism: Spea multiplicata; assembly: GCA_009364415.1. Classification (NCBI taxonomy): domain Eukaryota; kingdom Metazoa; phylum Chordata; class Amphibia; order Anura; family Pelobatidae; genus Spea; species Spea multiplicata. The sequence continues at coordinate 60,601 of VKOC01014824.1, forward strand.
TGAGGTGTAACTACTTTTAAAGTTTACAAGATCTCTCCAAAATATTTGTTTTGTACAATGCAGTAATTAATGACCTTATTGATGCATCTCCCAAGCAAGCAGATAATTAAATAGTACATTCAAAATAAAAAAATTGTTCTAAGTGATGTAGTTTATCTTGGAGTAATATTATTAGGTTACTATGTTTTCCTAAACACAGATGAATATACCTTATAAAAAAATACTAAGAAGACCAACACCAGATTTCTGGCTATTATATGATAACAGTAACGTCGTAGGTCATCTAAAAAAGGGCATGATAAAATATCTAACATTTTTCCAAATTCTGGAAGAAAAGTTATGCAAGTTATATTAATAACACATTTAACTACTAGACTTGGAAACCACAGGTATTTGACACATGTGAAAAGAAAATAAGGTTGTGCAAACTGCATAGTAAATATTTAAACATCAAAATTTATATTGATCTGCGACTAACACTACCTGGACAGAGGGCAGTGTTATTGCAAACCCTTGTTTCTCTTAAGGGGCTGCTGCAGTGTGTCCCGTAAGGTGGTACACAAGTTCTGGTTCGCACCTGCGACCCTTGACCACAAGTAACTGAACATGTACTCCATTGGGACCACTCTTCAACACCAGATTCACCTGTATGCAAGACAACAAATAAAAATGAATACAGCCTTTAGAATCAGTACTCAGCTACATTAAACGTTTTACTCCGATGTTACAAAAACGAGGAGATGAAGTGTTAAGGGGGTTGAAGAGCGTCTTAAACAGAATATGTATCTTTTTTTCCATCCAACACTGAAAGGGTTCAAATGCATTGAAGTCATGCTTGGTGTTATGTGTTATGGGTTAAAATTTCTCAACACAACACATCTATTGCATTTGTTAGCCGATGGTGCATGGGAAAAATTAAAAAGTTATAACAAGCTGGTAACTTGGCAGTGATTGTAAATAATTCAATTCAAAAGCATTATAATGTATGTACTGTTAAAGGTAATCATCCAGTTCAGGCAGATAAGCATGAAGTTTTGTTATGTCATCCCAAGTGAGAAAAAATGACATTGTGTATACCAAGTAAAGAACCTTTTCATCTGGTAAAATTAACATAAATCATTGTTGGTTAAATATTAACATATGGTGAAAGTTTTTTTGTCCCTCATGTTTTTTTATAGGTATGTCTGTCGCCAGAATCCATGTTAAATCGGTATAAAGTGGACTTGAGAAGTAACATGCTTTTCCAGCATTATAAAAAAACTACTCCTGAGACTGGTAGAACATAACCCACTAACACAAAAACCTGACATTTTATCCAGAAATTGCAACTAATGGTAGATTTTCATGTATGCATTCAGTTCTGCTAAATATCCTGCTTTAATATATATTATTCAATTTATTTAAATGTTTAGTATTGACTTTTTGAAAATCATTGAAAAGTTTCATGATTTGCAAGGTTGCTTATATAACTATATTCCAAAAAACACACATTTTCTTTTATCTTGAAATGTTATTGTTTTTTTTAGATCCCTTATTTTTATATCTCGTTTATTGTTGGCTTTCCATTTCCGAAAAGAAAAAAAAAAATATATATATATTTCTGTTGGACAAGCAAAATATTAATTATTAATTTGAGATCAATTCATACTACCTTGCCGGCTAATTATATAAATTGGCTGCATTAAAAGAAGAACAAAGGTTAATCTTAATATGAAGCCAGAACTTGATTTTAATCAACATTATGAAATGTGTCACTGTAATACAGTAATGACAATTTAGGAAGGTAACTTCTAGAAGGAAAATTAGCCATTAATTATGTAAATCAATTATTTTCCCATAGTTATGTTTAGTTTAGAAACAAATAGGATTTATGAAGAACCTGTGAAAATGTTGGTGTAGCCAATTTTACTATATAAAGACACACTGATGAAAGTGGTGGGCTATATATGGAGCGATGGAGTGTACTTGCTCAGTAAGTTTGACCTGAGTCTTCAAGGACACCATACTCGTTCACTCTATTGCCAGCTTACTCACTTCTAATATGTGTGTGGATAGAGTCTGATACATGACTGATATATGACTGTCATATACCTGAGGTAGATAATAATATTTGGACTTTGTGGCACTGTGTTGCATGTTAATTGATATAAAATAATCAGCCATTAGTTAAGTTATTGTCAGGATTGCATTTCTTAAAAATGTTATTTAACTTAAAGTCATATGTTTCAGTTTTTATATTGCTCAAATAAATATTACAAGCACCACTAAATCACTTTTACAAACACAAATAATAAACACATACATACCCCTAACAAGTGTGTTATACCATTTAGTGGACCAGCTATATAGAGTAAGATTTAGCTTCTAAAAGCTTACGTGAATTTTGTCTTATTCTATGCACATTGGACCTCTATCAGGTAGAGTATTGAACATTTTTTGATACACACATTATATGTTTGTATTGTATAAAAAATATAATTGTATCTAATATGTTTTATTAAATTATGTGCATTTATATAGAGTAAAAAGGCGTGATGAGGTACAACTGGAAACGTTACTAAATCTTAACACTGCATATGGCTGCAAAACAAAGTCCGCAGCATAGGTTTTTGGAAGGGAAAGCTATTATCCTCTATGTTGCAATGGCTGAAGTACCATAAATGAATATATTTGAAACCAAATGCCAGATAATATAGAAATTTCCATCTTGTGAATATCTGTTAAAAACTGGAAAATGTCAAAGAAGATCTGATGTAAAGATGCTTTACTTTTTATATGGAATCTGCTATTTGGACCTACATTTTTTTAGAACAAACAATCATAATAAACTAATTGTGTGAAATCATTTCTTACACAAAAAACATTAATCAGCATGTAAATTGTTTGCTGTTTCTGTTTATTATTTTAAATGAATCATACAATTTGCTTTTTAATATTTTATCACTCTAAATGCTGTTTCCTTTTTGAAATCCATATCTAATTTAGTTTAGCGAATTGCAATGGCAGCACAACTTGGAATTTGCAATGATTGTAATTCCTAAAAAAATAATAATACTTTGATTACTTCATAAAGTACAACAGTTTAAAAAATACAATTAAAATACAATAATGTTGTGGCTTTAGTTGTAACTAGTACCAAAAACCTAATTTACGTGTAACCACCTTCTTTGATCTCCCATTACTTCTATTATAACAAGAGGCAAACAAATTAAAAATTATATTGTAGTTTATCAGTAACAAAAGTTTTATTAACCATGAATCAAGGCTTTGGACTTCTGTAACCAAATTAAACTTTTTTTTCCTCTATATTTTCGCTTCTATTTTAATATATAAGTTTCAATGTAAGACAATATGTGTTCAAATACGTTTGAGTTTTATAATTGCAGTTTGTAATAACAAAAAACCCAGTATTTTAAGGGGTTTCTATAATTATTAAAATCAATAATTTTAAATTCAAAGTAGCATTTATTAAAATAAATAGCATTTCGGAATTGAACAAGAAAATATTACATGACATGACTTTTTGGCAAGTAAATAAGCTTTACCATTTACAGTTGCCCTGAGACTGCAATCTATAATCCTACTCACTACTATGATATAGACTCATCCAAAAAAGGATAGAAGTCAATGGGGTACAACAAGTATATTTTGTTTCATTATATTAATAGGTAACATATTGGAATCTGATTGTGGAGTATTTTTAATGTTGAGAATGTTGAGTATTGTATGTGTTCATTATCCACTGGGTATTTTTAAACGTGAATGGTATTGTACTTGTCAATACATATTTATTTTTGGTTTCACCCAATGTAGCATTTCCTTTCTTTTGTCACTTTATGACAAGTGGATCTACAGATTAACACATTTGACTTGGATGTAGTGTCATAATTTAGGGTAAGAGTATTGACATGATTAAATACAATTTGTTAGATTTGTAAAATATGCATTTAGCCAAAAAAAACCACTGTAGCCAATACATATATCTGGTTTGTTACAAACCCTCAAAGGCCAGACGGGTAATACATTTGCAATACACTATTTACTCAAGTGTCATGTAAAATCATATTTAATATATCTACAGACACATAAATCCTAACACAAGACGGTTGGTTAAGATAATGCTTTTATTAGTAGATGCTGTTTGACAAAGTTGTTTGTTCTATGTTTTCATAAAGGTATGTGATATGTGACATTTTGTCATAAATGTAATCATTGGTAGATTTATGGAAGTGCCTTGGGTGGTAGTGGTATTAAAATATGTTATTAAATTATGTTATTTTCTCTCCTTAACTCACCATGCCCCTCTCAAACCCTACTCCTCCCCACTGTCACTATCTCTACTCCCCTCTAACCCTTACTCTCACTCACTCTCTCTCTCTCACTCCGGCAGATGTCTCTGTGACATTAACCCCATCACATCACTGTAATTCTGGATAGCAGATTGGAAGCTGTGGGTGCTCTCATAGCTACAGCAGCTCCCTTACAGTTCAACTGCAGATGGATGTCGTTCTACACAAGCACTGGTCACCCGCCACAGGGGAGCTCACAAAAAGTACTTTGGGCAGTATCAAAGACGTTGCAGATGATGAGATGGGGCAGCAGACAGAGAAGTCCCCAGGGTATTAAAGGGGAGCAATATCGACCCCTATAACACTTGTGTACAGGAATTTGGAAAGGGGATGCAGTTCTGTCAGTGTGGATTGCTGCATATAACAGCAGCATTTTGTTTAAAGTTCCCTCGGGCTATGAAGGGGATTAGCTTAGTTTAGTGTTGACTGTGTATGTGTATAGAGGGTGAAAACTAGAATGATTTGTGGGAAATTGTTCCATTATGGTAAAACTTTTTGACCAATCTAGCGTGCCCCAACAATTCCTCACAAATTAAAAAATATTAACAGCACAACATCGGATAATTATTATTGACAGACTATTATACACTTTTATCACATAAGACTAAATTCTGACTTGTGAGTTATTTTTTCGAATCTCTAAGAACGTAAATCAGATCTCAAGAATGTTTTTACCATATGTCTTATGAACGTATTGCCACAACTTAGATTCCATTAATTATCTATAATAAATATATTTTTAAAGGGCGGTAACTATAAAAAAAAGTATGAAGACATAAATTATTCACTGCATCCCAACTCAACTACAAAGCATCTTATAGCTTATGGTTAAGAATTAGCACAAGTAATGAAAAGTGCTACCGATAGTAACATTAAGCAGTTTATTGAGTCATCCAAAGTAACAATTAAGCAATATATAGTTTCAAAATGTGGTATCAATAAAGTTAAGAAATACAATTACAGCTTAAATGTGCTAATTTCCTTCAACTAGCTACAGATTAGCTTAATAAAAATCATAATAGATGAAATTCCACAAATTCATTTGCTTACTGTGGCTCTATTGACACTAAAAGACCCAACAGCAGTACTAAAACAAGCCAATTATATAAGTTATTCCTTAATAAAATAAACAGTACTTTAATATCACCATGTTTACAATTCTACATATATTTTCTAGTATGAGAAAAAAAATGGAGAAATAAAAATTTAAGAACAAAAGATAAAACAAGAAATATCCAAAAAGTTAAAAAAAAAGAATCATAATATACATTGTTTATTTAGGTAAATGATGGGTGGTTTAGTGTTATGTAGTGAAAAAATGCAGTTTTTAGTCAAGAGTGAAAAAAGAAGAAGAAATCACTGTGTACAAGTGTTGTTTGATCAGTTGTGACAAAATTACAACTAAATGTAGCATCGTGTACAATGTATGTGCGTTTATTTATTTATTTTCTTCACAAGAAGACAAGGATGGTTAATGTCTGTTAATAGCACAAGCTTCAAGTATTTAACCCTTTCAGTGCCAGATTAGTAGTGGAGAAAATTCGAACTATACTTTTTTTAAAGAAGACATTGCAATCCTATTAGACTGTATGGATAAAATAAAACCAATGGCTCGTATGTAGCTGTTATTTAAAACAAATTTGTTTGTTCTGAAATTCACATTTGCAGCTTCATTTAGCACATTTAATAGCATGCTTTAAATTTTTTTAAAGGGACCACAGCATGGAAGTGTTAGTTATCTAAATATGTAATGGATATGCCACTTTAACTTGCAGCTACTTTATTTATGGAACGGTAACTGGTGAAAAAATAATAATAAATGGTTTTATCAGCTTAGAAAAAAACTTACAAATATGCAAAGGATTATGAAGGCATGCAGTGGTTTTGCTAGAATTAATAACAGCAAGTAGAAAAATGTAACTAATGTATTACCAGTTTGTGCCATAAATTTAGCAGCGTCAGCTTGTTCCTGGGGGACCCTTTTCTCATGAACAGATCTTGGTCGCTGACTTTTAATTGTATGATCTCCAATCATTCCAAATTCTAAAGACAGAATAAAGGTTTATGAGAGCTTGTGTGTAGACATTTTTCAAAACGTTACAGCACTCATGTCTCATGCAATATGTACCTAAACAAACCTCTATTGGACTGACACAATTTGTAATGCAATTAACATTTGAATTCAAAAGCAGCAATCAACTGAAAGTGACTCCACAAATACAAAGAACACAGAAATAAACAACATATTATTTGTAACATCTCAGAAATAAAGGCCAAATGATGTACTATGCAGAAATACTGTGAATTCCAAAATTCTGACTAATGTTATTCAACAATAGGGTAATACGCGCGTGTTCTGCAGAATATGTAAATTAGAAATTAGCGCTAGCAAGACTCAGCCAGATCATAGTGATGCTAGTTCGAAATAAATACATTTTTGATTATTGGCCAATGAGATGACTTTTTCCAAATCAAATCTAACCTGGCATTTTTCAAGAAATCGACTAACTATGAGTCTCTGTCTTTAATTCTACTTGCAGCTGGAGGGTTTATAAGATCCCTACTGACCAGTAAGGCGTAGACTGTATGCTACAAATGAATGTTCTACTGCCATTTTCTTCTTCTATTAAGTGTAGTGTTTAACTAAGTATAGCCACGTGTGTAATACAGGGGAGGATTGTTGTACCTTAGAAAAATAAAACAAAAGCCACAGGTTGCAATGCAAGAAGAGGCAAACTTGGAATCTATAGGCTGCAAATGCAAAGGTTTCATGCGGTAAAGGCAGAATGGAAATATATTAAAAAACAAAAACAAAACTTAAGACCTTTTGTATCTGAAGAAATAACTTTTGTGTACAAACGTATTAATAAATATTTCTTTAGGACAATTATCACTGCAGGGCTAATTGATAGTTTGTTAGAGTTAATACTACCATAGAATGAAAATAATTTACGAGTAATAAAAAACACTGCAAATCCCGCATTTGTTATCTTTGCTGAAAATAACAGGTAATCAGCAGTTCGTTTTTATCATTTAAACTACACAACTAGCAGTATACTTTTGGAGTAATGCATAAAAATAAACCATAAAAATGGAATTTAACATTTTATATATTTTAAACATTTTAATGGATGGATGAAGAATTTATTATATGTGGAGTTTTAAGGGAACAAAATGTACCTAAATGGATTTTGTGGACCTAAGTAAATGTTTGCAAATAAGTAATAATGCACTTTTTTCTTTGTCACAAACATGAGATATTGTACTGGCCATTATATCTATCTATCTATCTATCTATCTATCTATCTATCTACCTATCTATATCTATATCTATATCTATAGATCTATATCTATATCTATATATATATATAGATATAGATAGATATATCTACTATATATCTATATATATAGATATATATATAGATAATATAGATATATCTATCTATATCTATATATATATATAATATAGATAGACATATATATATATATATATAGATATATTTATAGATAGATATATGTATAAACCTTTTATAACCTGACCAAAACTCTCCAAAACTGTCAGTACATGGCATGAGGGTTAATTGTAGTCATGTCAACTTGCATTCACTACATATTGCCCTGATGAATGCAGTGGTTACTTTTCTATATTTACCTTGCTTGACCCCTCAGTTGTACTTGAGATGTAATGGACTGTATTTTTATTAGTAATGCCCCCACATCTGACCTCTTTGTTTTATACTCTCCTGATTTATGTTCAACTCTTCATCTGCTGTTCAAATGTCTTTTCATACTACAAATGGTTATGCTTTGTTAAAATGTTCTATTTTTGTAATGTACATGGCTTCAGTTAGAAACTTTTTTATAGTCTTTAAACTGTTGTACAATCACAGACTACATATATTGACATTATTAAAATCTTAATGTGGCCTAAAATCTCAGTTATTGTGAACTAGCCTTCTATCACTCTTGCCCTTTCAAGGGAGAGTTGGTAACTTTCTTCTTGGGCGTAACCCCAAAGGTCTAATGCTCCAATAATAATAGGAACATACATTTCTATGTCCAGCCCTATTTTTGAGTCATTTGTTTTGGTTACTGCACAATTCTACTCACTCTTTAGCTTCTTCTATTTCATTAATTGATAATTTATTCAAGCATCTAACATTTTTTGGAGGGGTACACCACCAAAACTTACATTTCACGACTTGTTGTCTCATATAGTTACCTAAAGATGTACCGTATATATTTCAAATGGAGAGTAAGTATTAGAAACCCTTTGAATCCATTGAAAGTACCTGGCTAAACAAAGAAAGCGGCTTCTATTCCCCAATCATACTTTGTGTAATACCGTGTATTATCTAAAATATATTTCAAAACAACAGTAGGGAAAAAAACCTACAACTTACACAACAGGTGAGACCATGATTGCAGATGGAGTTTCAAAGAGTCTTCTCAGTTCTCTCTTATCTTCACAGTTTGTCGGTACCACAAAATCTCAACTAAGTGTTATTTTTCATTAATCTATTGCTCAATCTAGTATATGAGGGCTACAAGTGAAAACTAAGGATTTTCCATGATAAAATATATATAATATTCAAGGCTGTATTTCTCATAGGCATGTGTTCAGAGAGCAACAGATTTAAGGGGCCATAGGGGAACATAGAACATGTTCTGTTTGGTTTTTGCTTTGATAACACTTGGATAATTTGTGTGAGATGCAGTCTTTGACAAAAGAGAAGCAATCTGAAATGTATAAGCCAATATCTTCACAGACGCCCAGAATGTCTAACACTATCTATAACACTAGCAGTAGTAGCAGCACTTATCAAAAGATTTCTGCTCACTTCCAAGAAAATGACAATCAGATTAATTTGTTTAGTCACCGGGCACTGAAAGGGTTATTTTAATATCCCGTAAGAGTAATGTGTATAATTTCATAGTTGGATCATCTATCAAGTGTGGCTTCATTATTTTTGAAACAGGTGTGCAGACAGTGTGTTATACAAGAGTACATAAAATATGACATTCTATAGTACTAGAGCAAGTACATTTAATGACAGTAAAAATGTGTCACTCTCATGGGTATTTAAAAGTACACACAACTTACCGGTACATTCAACCAGAAAGTCAAACCAATTAAAGTGTTAAGGGAAATAAATCACAGCTGTTCCTCAAAAGTTGTATCTGTAAAAGTGTGCGGGTAGAGATAATGCCAGAAAAATCTCACAGTTTGGTCCTACGCCAATTCGATTTAATCTAGCACATCAAAAATACTTTTTTTTATTGCATGGTGCTAAAAGAACATAACATGAGAACACTGCATAACATTACCAGCTTTCCTCTCTATTTGCCTTCTTAAAAAATTTAGCATATTGAGTATGTGCCAATCCCAACAAGGTAATAATTTCCATGATAATTTGTCTGTGAAAGAAATGAAGGCTTTAGAATAAAGATGACATTTTGTACGTTCTAAACATATCAAATATGTCTTAATGTGCATTTAGTATGTATGCCTTCCACCAATCTTCTAATTTTATTCTATCTCCATTTTGAACATCTTGCTCAGCATCTACTCTGCACTGCTAAAGTAAGTGATAATGTATTTTCTATGATGTAATATCCCCTTTGAAGGTTCCTGTTATATAACTTGTACTGTACAAATTCTTGTTGTACGTTTTCTAAGAAACTAATTTCCCCAAAGTGATCTTTTTTTTCCCCAGCAAATAAGCTGGGGTTTAAAGGGCTCATATGGCATTATTGAGGGTAACGCACTACGTCTCATCATCTTACTGTGAATGTAATGTCTGTGAAACTCTGGAGCTTCTGTCAGTTTCAAAGTCAACTGAAATCATTGAAATCACTAAGGACTTCACTTGAAATTTATTAAAGATGTTTGGCAACTTTTGCACCAAGCACTCCTACTCACAGCACTCACGAGTTGCCATATTATTTTGTATTTATTCTTAACAAAATGTTACAAAAATGACTTTCATTGTAAAAAGTGTTTCTTTTTCATTATTAATGTAACTGAACTCATAATATTTCATTATTTCCTCATTGCTATATAATATAGGTTTTTAAAGGTTATAAGATAACAAATCAAAATATAATGTGCAATTGTTTAATGTCTATTACTGATCCCCATGTTCAATTATTTTGATCACAAAGCAATAAAACATAAATAGAAAACATTGTGAAGACATCACAGGCCAGTAGATCAACCTTGGCATTCCTTACTCGAAGGGCAAATACACAAGAGAACTGCCAACTACCTGTTTAGTAAATAGATAAAAAAAATACATTGGTGAAAAAATAAAAAGACCTCAGTGATGTCACCATGACACCATAAGGGGAAGCATTCAACTGTAAACAAAATGTAAAAAAAAAGCTAAGTCTTAAAATTGGTGCTGTCTCTTCTCAAAAATCCTAGCATGGAAGGTGTTAAAATACTACCATTTGACATATCTTGGGGTGTATGGTTTGATGGGGGGAAAATTGAAAGGTACATCTTCAAAGATGCACCATATAGGGCATAGGCGCAGGATGACCAGATGTCAATATTCCAAGTTGAAAAATGCACACTTCCAAAATGTGGCCTGTTAGCTCCCAAACAACCCGACAAACCTATGCATGGGTGGTATCCTTGAATGCAGGAGATGTTGAGGAACACATATTAATGTATTGTTTGCGAGGGGCATATGCCAGGTGCTATAAAATGAAACCTGAATTACAATTTATGTGAAGAAAAAACTCACACTCATTGGCAAAGACTAATGGTAAAATTAGTACATGGAATGTGTTTAAAAACCCCCAGAAAACATTTTATTTTCCATTTTCTACTATATATCTATCTATATACCCATATATAGATAGATAGATAGATAGATAGATAGATAGATAGATAGATAGATAGATAGATCTAGGATAGTAAGCCTTGTCCTGAAAAAATTAAATAATAATTTGTGTAGGTACAGTAAATGAGAAGAAAGTTGCACCAAACTTTGTTAATGCGTTAAAACTGCCTCAGTCACAAAGAGTACAAAATGTAGAGAGACAATCAAGTTTAAAACATGTCATTGTTCTTAAACTTATATCAGAATCAGAAAAATAACTAAAAATGGACAATGGCACATCATTTGTAATACAAACGAAATTAAGAATTATTTATTTATTGTATGATCAAGTCCCTCTGCACATTCTGCAACATACTGCAGAGAGGATTACAGAAGCCCTGGGAATTGCTCTTGGGTATGCTCCTCAGCCCCACCAGATGGCAGAAATCTGTGGAAAGTGTTACACAGCCAAGAATTATTCTGTGTTCCTGGCCTTGATCTGTCAGTTGTCAGTGGCCTGGGGACAAATTGCCACCCAGGCCAGACTGATTCCAATAATGCACCTGGACCACAAAAAGCAGCTGTAGAATTTAGAATTAATGATATGATAATAAAAAAGTACTATAGAAAATAAGAATATGGGAGTCATGACTTCAGTGTAGAAAAACAGTTTACTGTGTCAAGATACGTATAGTCAGAAAGTAATGGATTTTATAGGAAAACAAGTGATAATATATCCAAAACTATATCACATATGAAATGTTCATCATCTTTATCACTACATAATACAATACGTGAAAAATGGATCATACTAAACTGTTTAACCTTTTTAATACCGACTACTTCTGACATTTTATTTAGTTTAGAATATCTAGGGGTATAGTGGGAAGCTCACTTTTTGTTGTTGTTTATTATTGTACTAAACCAGGACATATATGTACATAGCTTATCTTAAACAGAAAAACACCTGGTTTCCAATGGGAAAAATCTGTCCTGATATCTGACACCCAAAAGGTTTAGAGAGACAGTTATGTATTTCATTCATAACCTTACAATATAGAATTTCTGTTATTTTGGTGAATAAAATCAAATGTGTGCTAACAGGTGAATAGGTTAATTAGCCTTGTCTGCGACTGCACTATTCAGAGACATATTATCACATTTATTTAAGAAGCTGGCCGGAATACTATTGCACCAGTTTGTAAACTGCTTGCCATTTAAGCTGATTTTTTCATTTGTGTGTCCTCATGGTCCCGCATCATGTTTGTTGCATGCCTTGTTTTTCAGTGTTTGTTTCGGTCTGTCTCTCCCCTTATTTTCCAGTTTCAGTAGTTTTCATGCAATAAACAGTAAGCTCTGATGAGATTAAACATTAAACATTTCATCTCACTGATTTAACTGCTTTGTGCAAGGTCAGCACAGACCTCTTTTTGCAAAAGAAACGTACAAATACCGGCTGCTCGTAATTCATAATGATATAAAGTGAAATTTTGTATCTCGCTACTACCCATTCATAATTGTTTAGTGAATCAACCTCTATAGCTCACGCTCTGTCTTTGTCTTTCACCCCGTTTATGACTTTATCTTTTTACTAGCCAGACAGCTTCTTGCTACATGTCTCCCAAAAGAAAGAAATCAGTGAGAGTTTACGCTATTTGCAGTCAGTTTTCACATGAGTAAAAATGGCAAGAGGGCAGGTTCCCGCATCTGCTATGACATCATCAGACTGGAGCTAATTAGACTTTGTTTTAATTAAAGGAACACACGAAATCTGGTGCGGTAAATCTCGGTGAAACTGCCTCCAAACTTAGATAAAGGATTTATGACCAATTGTATCAAGGGTGAGATTTCAAATCATGTTGGCAAAGATAACCTAAATAAACCAACCATTCACATCTGCCATCCAACTCCACCACTAAGATGTCACGAAACAAGATTTCATGTGTTATAAATAAATCGTTTATCACATAATTAATTAAGCATAACCATTATATATATATATATATATATATATATATATATATATATATATATATATATATATATTATATATATATGATTTGTAGAAAGCCCCAAAACAGAAGCCAGAAGCCAGACCAACACACAAATCGGACAAAAACTGAGCAAAAAAGTTCAGAATTGTTGTCTGAAATTTGCGGGCCCACATTCACCAACACTCTCTCACACTCTTATTCTCATTCAATCTCTCAGGTTCTCTAAATGTTTCCCTACCTTCTCTGATGACCACTTCCACTTTAAAGCTCTTCAATCTACAGTGAGAGAGATTATTCAAAGGTGGAACAAATTCAAGACCATTGCCAATATTGCCATGATTGGACATCCCAGCAAGGTCAGACTATGCAATACTCAGAGACGACGACATCAAATATTTGGACATAATGCACAGTGCCATGTTTGGTGAAAAAAACCAAGTACAGCAAACACAGCATATCCGCAGAAATACCTCATACAAACTGTCAAGCATGGTGGTGAAGGGGTGATGATTTGGCCTTATTTTTCAGCCACAGGACATGGGAAGCTTGCAGTCCCCAATAAACTCCTCTGTTTACCAAAAGTATCCTAGAGTCAAATGTAAGGCCATCTGTCCAACCACTAAACCTTGGCCAAAAGTGGCTCATGCAAAAGGATGATGATCCCAAAAACACCTGCAAATTTACAACACAATCTCTGATTTTACAATGGCCCAATCAAACTCAATTAAAATACAGTGGCATGACGGTAACAGGGCTGTTCATAAACAGATACCCGCAAGCCTAAATGAATTGAAGCAATGATGTAAAGAAGAGTGGGCCAAAAAGAGTCCTCCACAACGATGTGAGAGACTGTTAGAGTAATGTAGAAATGACTACTTTAACAACTACTTCATACTTTTTCATACCTGCTAAGGAACAGATGATTGTTATGTTCTGATATGTAAAATCATGGAATAATGAGGGTGTACTTTTTCACACTACCATATATATATATATTCCGCACACATCTAATATGCTGCTCCAGCGGTGCTGTAGTGTGCAGATACCGGCTGTGTATACCTAGCCGCACCCTAAATCACACTGAGTGTAATGTACAGCCTCTCATATTCAGCATTGCCCGTGTCCACATCATTAGGTCACTGCTGACCCTAAAGTCTATGCAAAAATGAAGGAATATCTAAACAGCAAGCACAAAAACATGCAAAACCATTTCATTTAACACTACTATTCCCATAATATACACAAAAGGTAGACATTTGCTATTTTTTTACTGTATAAAATTATAGAGATGTTATTAAAAGTATATCCAGTGACTGCTTTTGACATGTACAGTCATGTCCAAAAGTTTTAAGAATTACACAAATATTAATTTTCACAAAGTCTGCTGCCTGAGTTTAGATGATGGCAATTTGCATATACTCCAAAATGTTATGGAGAGTGATCAGATGAATTTCAATCAATTGCAAAGTCCTTCTTTGCCATTAAAATGAACTTAACTCTCAAAAAACATGACCACTGCATTTCAGCCCTGCCCTAAAAGGATCTGCTGACATCATGTCAGTGATTCTCTCGTGAATACAGGTGTTGGCGTGGACAAGGCTGGAGATCGCTCTGTTATGCTGATTGAGTTAGGATAACAGACTGGAAGCTTTAAAAGGAGGGTGGTGCTTGAAATCATTGTTCTTCTTCTGTTAACCATAGCTACTTGCAAGGAAGCACATGCTGTCATCATTCCTTTGCAAAAAGGGCTTCACAGGCAAGGATACTGCTGCTAGTTAGATTGCACCTAAATCAACAATTTATCAGCTCATCAAGAACTTCAAGGAGAGAGGTTCAATTGTTGTGAAGAATGCATCAGTGCAACCAAGAAAGTCCAGCAAGACTCCTAAAGTTGATTCAGCTGCGAGATCGGTGAGCCAGCGTGCAGAGCTTGCTCAGGAATGGCAGCAGGTAGGTGTGAGTGCATCTGCACGCACAATGAGGCGAAGACCTATAGAGGATGGCCTGGTGTCAAGAAGGACAGCAAAGAAGCCACTTCTCTCCAGGAAAAACATCAGGGACAGTCTGGCATTCTGCAAAAGATACAGGGATTAGACTGCTAAGGACTGGGGTAAAGTTATTTTCTCTGATGAATCCCGTTTCCGATTGTTTGGGGCCTCCGGAAAAAAGCTTATCCAGAGAAAACAAAGTGCTACCATCAGTCCATGTCATGCTAACAGTAAAGCATCCTGAGACCATTCATGTGTGGGATTGCTTCACAGCCAAGGGAGTGAAGGGAGTGGGCTTACTCAAAATTTTGATTAAAGAATGGTACCAACACATCCTTCAAGAGCAACTTCTCCCAACCATCCAAGAACAGTTTGGTGATGAACAATGTTTTTCCAGCATGATGGAGCACATTGCCATAAGGCAAAAGTGATAACTAAGTGGCTCAGGGTACAAAAAAAATCTATATTTTGGGTCCATGGCCAGGAAACTGACCAGACCTTAATCTCATTGAGAACTTTTGGTCAATCCTCAAGAGGTGGATGGACAAACAAAATCCCACAAATTCTGACAAAGTCCAAGCATTGATTATGCAGAATGGCTGGCATCAGTCAGGATGTGGCCCAGAAGTTTATTTACAGCTTGCCAGGTGGATTGCAGAGGTCTTGAAAAGGAGGGGTCAACAATGTAAACACTGGTTCTTTGCCTAAACTTAATGTAATTAAGTTAAGTTCAGCCCCCCTTGGTTAATATGGGTACTTGGGACCTCTGATTTGTTTGTTTTAATGTTTAAGGAGGGACTCACATTCTACATCACTACCTCCTGGATTGCAAGGTGAATGTAGTACTCACATTTGTAATTCACATTTGCAATTCAATTATTGTTCACAAGCACAAGTTACTTACGTATGTCAACTGGCATATACTCTAATCTCCTTCAGGTGATTGTATACACGTTTGTAGTATTTATTATTATTATTATCATTAATTCAAGCTAGATTTTTTGCAAGTAGCACTTGCAGCTTAGGGAATAGACCGAATTCTCTGCTAGTCGGCATTTCTATTACCCTTTTCAAGATGACCAACCAATTTAGAATATGTCATGTTTTACTAATAATACATATTACTTATATAAATATCCTTCCATACATAAAATATTTTGATTTATATACTGTCTGTGCTCATACTTCAACCTTGGTTTCTTTTAAATAATTGATGAAAATATTTCATATTGTGTATAATTACCTACTCTGAACTATGTGTATAATTACCTACTCTAAGTCAGGGATGCATAAACCTCTCTCTAAATGTGTCCACGTTATGTATTATTCAGTGGCCTTATCTCTGCTGCTTGAAATTTGAATATTTTTAATCAGAAAAATATAAATATATGATTAATGAAAGTTCCGACTTGGTGTGAGATTTTTTTTTATTATCCTTTGAAATAATTTTCCTTATTTGTGTATGGAGAAAGTCGGTTATTTTGTTTCTATATATATAGATTTATTACAAATTACATTTTCTTAATCCAAAAAAACTTGTTCTTGCATTAGTACCAGGATTTTACATATGTTTAATTATTTTTCTCTCTGTTATAAATACAAATCCTTCTGATTACCAGCAGTACGGAGTGAATATTTATTTAGAATCCATTATATAGTTGAAAAAAAAAAGGCTTGCTTAGAATATACTGTATGTTAAATGAAACATTTGTTTGTTTCTGGTGCAAAGGAAGTCATATTAGACAAGATTTTTGGAGACTGGTCGTGAATAAAGGCCTCTGTAAACATGCAGGCTTTAGGATCTCATCACTTGATCCATAGAAACAAAATGCTCTAAGGGTGTCGATAAGGTAAAAAACAGTTCTGTAAGCCACTGTTGTCCAACTAATAGGGTTATAGGCTGTTCTATTGCACCAAACCATAGGGCCAAAGGTTAGACATTGTAATGGGAAGGGGAGCTTCCCTAATTGCAGGTGTGGAGCCCAGTGGCAGAGAACCAAATAAATAAATAATAAAGTCCAAACTTGTCTGGTAACAGACAAGAGTGTAAGAGAAATTGTGGTAAATCCAATCCGAGGTCAGGGCAGACAGCGAAGATGCAGGGTCAAAACAGGAGGCCAAGGTTCAATAGCCAGGAAGTCCGATAACATGGGTAAGGTAACAGGAGCAGGAAATTAAGGTTATAATCCTTCATCTCTGTGTATAAAGCAACAGAACAACTCAGCATGGAATCAAGGGACAGTCTGGGACAGGAACCCGCCTGGGGACCCATGGGATCCACAGCAGACACGCTAATACAGACCCGGAGAAACACCATGCGCATCATCCGTGCACGCACATGGGAGTTCCAGCACTCGCTCGCTCACCCACTCCCGGCAGCCAAGACAGCAGCAAAGAGATGTTGTGATGGTGCCTGCCTTGGAACCCGTCAACGCGCAGGTAAGAGGATCCCCAGGGCTCCATTACAGATTACTTTGCATTATAAATACTAAAGACTAAAAAATGTCACAATTGTGATATTTTAGCACTATATAGTACCTTTTCCTGTGATTGTATGGAAACAAAAACCATGTATCTAACACATTTCTTTGCATTGGACAGAGTGGATCAGGGTACCTTGTCCATTGTCAATAGCTTGAACTGAAATCAGTTTAAAGCTTTGCAAAATACATGACTGCAGTTTATTTTCCGATTCGGCATAAATTGGGAAACTGATGGTTGTGACAAAAATCAAATTAAAACTGTAGGCATTTTTACCACATTAAGTTTTGCTTGCACATTCATATCCACTTACATTTTTTCATTTCCAATAAACCTCTTTCTGTAAAACCTCTGTTTTTAATTACAATTCTTACATCGATATCATCTATTCAGAAAAGAACTCTGTCATCAACACATTTTAACTTCAAGTTTATATGTAAATGCCGGCATTTGCATTAAATGATATGTTTTTGTACTGAATAAGGCTATCCTTTTGGCTGTGTAAGTGATAAGCCTGGTTTGCTACAAATCCTCTGATTGGGTCTAGGCTTTTTTTAAATATTATTTATCTGTAAGCAGCATTAGGTGTAATTTCCATATAGACAATTATTTAGGCACAAACTATTGGATCTTAATCTGTGGAGTTCTATACGTCACATTGAAGTCATACCTGAGAATACTATGAATGAGCTGACACTAAGACTCTTCAAATATTTACTCTTTGATTGCTTATTACAATGATACTATTTTCTATACCTTACATACAGTCAGTGTCCTAGGCCTGACTAAGTGCAGGAACCCCTCAAGTAGACTCTCAGATCTAATGAGAAGTATGAGACATCCCCTCTGTAGAGCAATGGGATATGATGCGTCTTACTTCCATGGCCTGCACAATTTGCGTTGGTTTCAAAGGAGATGTTAGATCTCTTCAATTGTCCCATTGACAGCTCAATAGAGAGACCAGCCTCTATGAAAGGAGGCCAGGGGCTGCAGGTCTCCCAGACCTTGATGCAGTTGGCAGAATACACCAAAGTTCTAGAGACTTTCTAGAACCATGGAGAGTTGTGCCAGCCAAATTATTCTAACAGTCATTATGACAACCTTGGCTTGTCACACTTAAAAATATTTTTATCTAAGCCACCTGTATTCAAACAGAAATTCCATCTGCGATGCGCTAATTAGAAAGAGGATGAGATGCTCAGGTATCATTTAATCTAAATAGAGTATGAAAGAGTCAGAAGACTGTGATTTTGAGAATCTGTCAAGTGAAGCTAATGATTTAAAACAAAGTTTTGTACATAGTACATACACAGTCCTAGTAACAGGACTCATCTTTGTAATATAATATATAACCATTATGGCATTTAAAACATTGTTCAGTGATAAACAAAAAATGTGACTAACTACAAAACCATTGCCATTATAAATTATAAATATAACTAGTGCCACTTAAAATACATCATTATCATCTGTGCATTCTATACATTAACAGCTGTTACCATTAATTAACACAACTATATAGCATGTGTTTAAATAAGTTAAAGGAACATTTATTCTGAAAATTATAGTTATGTACTTAACCAGTTTAGTACCATAAATGAACTTCTGCTATGATAAATAGCAAGATAGTTATTATGTCTAGCACATTGCTAGCTGGGTACAGAATTTAATATAGATTAATTTTGTATTATGCATTTTTGCAAATGTATTCAAAGTGACATTAAAGAGAGAACAGAACCAGTCTGCCAGATCTGGAGAAAAGTAGAGTTAGCAATTTTCAAATTGACATCTTTACATTAGTTTCAGGTTGCGAATAGATTTAACTGTGAAAATCTCAGTGAGTCATTTTGTACTTTCTTCTGTATGCTTAGCAAAAAAAAATAATAAAGTGCTACATGAAGAAGAGGTCTTGTCCTTCAGACTTACACTGGTCTTTCATGATCAGACATTGCAATCCCGCACAGTCTGAAGACTCAGACACAGTTCAATGTACCAGACACTTGCCATGTCTGCAGAAAGGTCAAAAACTGTATCTATTGACTTAGAGTTAGCATTGGTAAATCAATGACCAACTTTGCTACTGCTGTCGCAGATGCAGTGCTGAAGGCAAGAGCAGCTGAGGAGAGAATCAAACAGCAGAAGCACATTTTTTTTATAAACCTTGTCTATCCTCTTTTTTTATAAACCTTTGTCAACTAGTCTACAATATAATACAGAATATGAATTAACCCAGTAAATAATTTGAATGAGGAACCAGTATACAAAATAACACAGAGTGTGTAAACATTTACATTCAAATACATTGTTGTTTGTCCAGCATACATTCCAAATGGCGAACAATGTCACAATAAAACAACAAATCTCAAGGTTAAATTTGTTCATGCAATTTCAGAGCGTGACATAGTTCTCAGCCATAAATGAATTCTGCAACGGGCAGTAAATATAGGCATCCTCTGCATAAAGGTCTTAATATTGTAGCCTAAAAGCCATCTTTTTATTTCCTAGCTATTAGTAACAATAACATCTCAGGCACTTCTCTTGCATATTACTCTCCTCAGCAGTTTCTAATCTCCTTGTTTTTCAAACTGCCTGGACATTAATTACTTTGAAAGCCAAGGTTACTTTAAATTTAATTCAGGGAGACCCGACTCTCTCACTTAACAAGAAAGAAAACTTACCACAGCAAAATTTCAAATTTGTCCCTTCTCTTAGGGAAATAAGATTGCACATCCCAAGAAAAATAAGTATACTTGGGGGGGGAAAATATGCAATAATTGATTGATTACTCTTTTTTGCCATTTAGAACAATGTTTGTTACCAAGTTCAAAAAAGTAATACATTGTAAGATAGAAAAGCTTAAGCAACAGGTGCATTGTGATCATTTAATACACAGTGACCTCAATGTTGAAGACTCAAACCTGTGCCTTAGTAGGGGTACTCAAAAACTAACCATTGCTCTGTTCCACTCAGACCAATTGGATCAATGGAAAAGAATGAGAACTGTACTATTTGGTAACACCTTATTGGACTAACAATACGTTTTAAGAAGAGCTTTCAAGAAAATCAATTTCCCTTAATAACTTTGAAACTATACTAAACAGAAACCACAAGCCAAACATGATAAAAGGGAGGTAATATTCCTTAACAGTACACACACACACACACACACGCTAACACACTAACATATTGGAATTGAACATTGATTGCCATTAAGTAGAGTCATTAAGCATTATTAGCCATTGTTGGGCAACATATGCATGGGTGTTGCCTGCTTCATTAGATGGAGGCATTGAGAAGGAATCTCAATTACCAGCTCCGATAAATAAAATACTACAGGCACCGCATTCGTTGCAGTAGAATGCACCATTGTACAAGCCAAACTGACTGCACTGCATCTTTGGAGAAGGTCTTGAAAAATTATGTTAATCAACATCTTGCCGTATGAATGTACTGACCCAGTGAAATGACCCTTTTCTATTTACTGCATTTTTTGTATTTAACATGGAAATTAGGTTGGAGTAGACCTTTAACCTTCAATGTTTTCCATTGAAACAATATATTTCACAGTCATGTGCCTGCCGTATTTGCTTATTACTCTGAAAAAACTACATCTCACACAAGCATACCAAAAAATCACATAGACTTCTAAAAAGGTTTTCTAGCATCACTATAATAATTCAGACAGAATCCCATCCTTCTATTTATCCTTTAGTTTAATGCAAATCACACAGAAATGCAAATGTCATTTGGATTCACAGACTATAGTCTTGGATCCAATGTATCAGATGAAATAAATTAATCTCTTATTTTTCTAAGCACACCCCTAAATTGTGTGGGATGGTACACATTGTTCCATCTCTTTGAGAAAGTTTCTGTTTTCAAAGTGATAATCATCCAACAAACACATTAATTACAGCACACTTGACCCAAAAATGCCATAATGAAGAAAATGCCTTAAGTTAAAATTAAATGTAAAACAATTAGCAAAGATCTTCAAGTGGCATATAAATCCTGTATTGACCCATGTGGTACGTCTTCTCTACATTTACCATACCATTTATCCTATTGATCTAGTGTTGTGGACTAAAATATCCATTAGGAGAAGGTATTCTTTATCAAAATGTCAATGTAAAGTCTTGCATCATTTCCTACAAAGAAATGTGAATAAACCATTAATATCCCCTTGAAATTCACCTGGATAAACATTTAACATTGGCTGAAGTATTATAAGCAACATACCTGCTTTTATCTTTTCAGATAAATCTCGCTGACAAAGCAGCATTTAGAGAATAATTCCCAAATCCATGTTTTTCCAGGTACGCAGCCCTAATGTTTGCAGTATACAGCAGGGATTTATGGCCGTGGAGCTGGGGTAAATTTTGTGAAGCTTCGCTTTTAAGGGCAGCTTTAAGAAAGCTTGCTATTGAGTTCTTGGTTTTCAAATATTTATATTTTGGGTAGTGCCGCATAATTCCGGCTTCTCGTTACAGCTAGAATAAACATTTTAATTTGTAAAGATTTCCTTCTATTAATGGAGCAGTCTAATGTCCATTAAGTACTTTAGAATGTAAATACATAAAAAAACAAAGGCTAGTCTTCCTAAAACGCTGCAGCGTCAGTGCTACAGTGTACTGGCCATGGCCACTCTGCATGCCACATTTTGCACCATGGATGGTTGGAGTTATCACTGGCAAGAAAGGGCTTCCATAATAAACAATGGGAACATGGGTGTCTCGTTATCCCCCTGGAACTCTTCTCCCAAGCCAGTGCTGGATAGCCAGTGGTTAGTATGCTCACATGTGGACTAACGCATTGGAGGTGTGTTTGGCTGAATGCATCTGTTGCAATGCAAATACTTTAGAAAAAGAGTGCACAGTGGGCTATTGTGTCACTTTAACCACAATGCACAGCTTAAAATTCTACTAATGCTCATATTTTGAAAATGACAGAATCAGAAAATGTACATTTATTTTCCCAACCAGTGTACTTTCTTTTGACATGTGATGTGACTAGAAGAAGCCACACTTAATATTACATATTTTACTTTGAAATGGTACCTAGGAACACAAAAGGCTTTTTTCAGTTAATGTAATCAATTGCAAAGGGATAGACTGAGACTATATATAACTCTATGAAGTTTTCATTAAAATATAAAGTGTCACATTCAACCATACGTCAGGTTTCTAACACAATCATTCAGATACAGTAAAAAGAGCTTAAAATGACCATTAAATCCAAGAGTTTAGGAATCTACTAATATATTTGATTGATTATTATTGTTATTTTTTGACAATCATCATATTACATTATATTCATATTCATTACATAAATTACAGCATTCTATATTACATTACAAGGCTGGCACATTTTACATTAATCTGGCAATGAAAGGGTTCAAATGTGTGTTAGTTTTACCTTTTTAGAACGAACCATTTGTGTTAAGACCAATCTATATATTTCTAGACTTTCTTTTTGATTAGATATTATCACTAAATGTATCATTTTAACGGGTCTAAGAACCCTATTGAATATTGCATATAACCAGGGCCATACTGGACAAAAATGTCATAGTGTCATTATTGCTCAGCACATATTTGTGGGGTCATAGCCGATAAATCTTTAAATATTTATTCCAATCTCTTGGTGTTTTCAACTTCTGATAGATGTAGCAAAGATCCATAGATACTTCCAATGATTAGTTAATGGGTAATGGAATTATTGCACTTCAGCGTTAAAGGTTAAATAATTACACACATATCCATATGATAACATTATATAATATGACCATGTGACCAGCCATAGATGTCTGTGGTCACGTAAAAGAGATTTCCACACCAACCCCAGGGCAGACAGCCTACCGATATTTTTTTTTGGTATCCCAGTCCAGCCGGTCCAACTCTTATGTAACCATATTTTGAACCATTTTACATCATTTACAACGTCATAGATTTAGAGTTTTCTTCAATGTTGTGCAAGTTCTTGTACCGACTGTTATCATAAATGGTAAAATGACATAAATGAGTGCAATGGAAATGAATATTAGTTTATACTTTGAGCATCGTAAATGCGAACAATTGAAATCCCTTAAGGCACCAACCCACAGCAGTCATAGCCTCAAGGTAGAATATTACATAATGTTATTAGCATTTACTTTCGCAGTTGTTGAAGGTCAGTCATCCCTTCCACATACAAATACGCCTTACTAATTGTAACTCAAAATGAAGATTATACAAACATAATAGTCATGTTATGTATACATTTCTATACCTGTTTGCTCTTAACCCCTTAACGACAATCCCCGTACATGTACGGGGTTGCCGAGCAACGAGTTAACGACAATGCCCGTACATGTACGGGCTGCCGTTAAATAGCTGCATTGCGGCTTTGCAGCATACACAGAAGCCTCACAAGTGAGGCTGACCGTGGATCCGGGGAGGGTAGCCCTTGGCAGCCCTCCCCGGTAGAAAAATGGCCGCCGCCGCGCCGGCACCGGGCTAAAACTGCTTAGGAAGCGATCGAAATTGCTTCCTAAGCATAAACTGTTGCTGACATGCCTCAGTTTTGAGGCACATCAGCAACACTACCCCACTACCCCGATCGCCTTGTGATTGTTCCGAGGAGCAACCACAAGTGCCATCCTGTGAATTACGTTGCCGTCATTCACAGGATGGCATTAACAATGAGAACTCTCGAGCTCCTCCTGCAGGTTGAATGTAGGTACTGCATCCAACCATGCAAGGTCAATGGAGCACAGCTCACTAATAAGAGTGACTAGTTTAAAAAAAAATTAGAAAAATATGGTAACATGTAAAAATCCCCACTGTCACAAAAAAAAGTTTTTAATAAGCAAGTCCGAAAATTCTTTATCTTTAAAAAAAAAATTCCAGCATGGAAAGAGTTAAAATATTGGCATTACAAATGCCCATAGGGTGTCTAGTATTAAAAAATATATGGTTTGATGGGGTAAATTGAATTGGCCGGGTTCAAAGATGTCCCAAATATATCCCAAAAATGGGACATGGGGCAGATGTCTAAATGGCAAAAAAATATACACCTCACAAAGGCGGCATTTTACCTCCCAAATAACCCTACAAACCCATGCATGGGGGGTATCAATGCGCTCAGGAGATGTTACTGAACACATATTGGGGTGTTGTGTGACATGGACATACACCAGGAGCGATAAATTTATACCTGAAGTACAACATGTGTGAAAAAAATACAAAAAAAAATGTACTACTATAAAGTTTCACAAAGGGTGGTGGTAAAATTAGTGCATGGAAAGGGTTAAAATTCCAGCATTTCAAATACCTTGGGGTGTCTAGTTTTTAAAAATATATGATTTGATGGGGTAAATTACGTTGGCCGGCTTCAAAGATACCCGAAATGGCACATGGGGTGCAGAATTACCAGATTTGGAAAAAAAGGTTTTGAAATGGCAAAACGCTACCTGTACTTATTGCCCCATAACGTGCAGAAAAAAGCAAAAAAACATAAAAACATTGGGTATTTCTAAACTCAGGACAAATAGTAGAATCTATTTAGCAGGTTTTTTCATTAGTTTTTGCAGATGAGTAAAAGTTTTCTGTTTAAAAAGTGAGAGAAAGTATTTTTTTAACAAAAAATCCCCATTTTTTATCATTTTTTTATAGTAAATTAGATGATATGATAAAATGAATGGTATCTAAAGAAAGCCCTGTTTGTCCTGAAAAAAACAATATATAATATGTGTGGGAGCACGAAATGAGAAAGAAGAAAATCACAGCTAAACAGTAACACTGAAAAACGTTAAAA
>VKOC01014825.1:0-24269 GCA_009364415.1 Spea multiplicata
GCTGTACCATTTCCAATGTCTTTCATGATCTAATTATGCTCTAAAAGTACATCATAACTCCCATCACTCTATACTGTTCCATACAGTGGCAGAGCTTGGAGGCAGAGGCCTTGCACCCCCACCGCAGGACTCCTGAAAGGTAAGTGAACTTCAAAGAGGGAGAGGGTAGATAGTTAGGAGGGGGTAGTTGCGGCGGGCTTAAGGGGCTCTGCGTTAATGTGGCCATATAGGACCAGTCAGTCCGGTCCAGACTGGGCCTATTTTAAGGTGGGGGTTACATAGTGAAAAGGGGGAACATAGTGAGAAGGGGCAGATAAGATGAAGAGAGGGGGTAGTGTGAATGCGTATGAGAATGAATAAATGTGTGAATGAATTGTGTGAATGTGTATGACAATTAATGAATTCATGTGAGGATGAATTGCTTGAATGATTTGTGGGCTGCTCAGGCTTAAATGCCCGGGCCTATTTTTTTTCCCAGTCCGGGCCTGGATACACCGGTCCACTTTACTCTTCCGTATTATACCGCAAGGCAGGGCCTTTCTTACTTAGAGAAACTATGTATGTTTTGTGTCATAATTGAATGTAATATATCGTTGAATCGCCTGAGATATGAGATCCAGGAATTCAGCCCCAAAGCGTGTTACCACTTGCCCTGCTATGCACAGCACAGTTTAATGTCCTGAGGAAAATATGTCAATAATCCACCAGGTAACCACCTCTACATACTGTATCAAACCTCACCCTAGAAAATGTTCACTTTTATGGTTTACCATTTAGCTGTACAGCATAGACACAAGAGTTTAACATTTAAAGAACTTTTGGTTCAGGCAGTAACACAACCGAGAGAAGTAAGCAAAAGCGCTCGAATTTCCATCAAAAAGCTGGGGAAAACATACAGACAGCAGTAGGGGACAGGAACAAGTTCCAGGAGACATCAGAGGTACGGTCAGAGAGGTAGGATTTGAACCAGGAAAAAGCTGTGTCATGGATGCCACGAGCATGAAGGGTTGAAGGAGAGGGTGGTCAAAGGCTGCAGAGAGGTCCAAAGAGTATAACTAGTGAGAAGTGGCCAACTAACGTAGTTAGTTGATTATAAATAAATCGCTCCAGCAGTTTAGATGACAAGGGGAGAATGGAAACTGGATGGTAGTTTGAAGGGGATGTGGGTTTAAAGGAAGGTTTCTTTAGGATGGGAGAGATGATGGCATAGGAATACACCAGAGAAAAAGGGACATCAAAGGACATCAGAAATGGACATCAGAAATGGATGGTAGGATATGTGAGGGTACAGGGTTATATACACAGAAAATGCTTCGCAGCATTTACGCAATGATACCACATTGCCAGCCTGTGGCAGTCATCTTAGTGTAGGTATATAGTTATGCATTTAACGACAAACACTGACATGTATTAGTCGACTTTTCCTCACCATACCCGGGTTTTACCCCTCTCCCTGCTCGCTTCCCCTCAAATAATGGTGTGTGTCCGGTGACGTAAGCAGGACCATCCACTGACATCTCGTGCACTGACGTCAGCGGGACCTCTTGCCCCAATCTCACAATGGGAGGGTCCGGGTAGCCGGGCTTCTAGGTATGTTCCCCACTGGCATAGCACCGATCACACATGTGTATCTAAATATTAAAACTGAAGAATTACATTACAAAGACGCTTACAACAAATGTGTGGTTATTATATTCAGTGATAAGTTCAAACATTTTCATTGTTTTGGAAAATGCACCATAAACGTGTACCCACTTTATAGCATAGTACATATCAGCTTGTGATCTATTCAACAATAACGTAATATCATTTAATTAAACATTGTTTTCAACCCTCGAAAAATATCCGCAGACAGCACACAGCTAGAGTTTCACTTTGTATTGTACTTTCTTACAAGCCAACCCCGCACATTACCCTACTGCAAGTGCCAACACCATCTACTGTCCCGGAAGGTAGAATACCACCCCAGATGAGCTTAATATGTGGGTATCAGATAAGACAGTGTTTTATATTACCTCTATTATAACAAACCATAGTCCTCTACTCTCCCTCGTGGAGCATGACTTCAGTATTGAGCACCGGAATATGACATCATATCCAAGCTCTCAACATCAGTCGCCAGCACACATTGAGTGGGATCACTGAAACTGTAGGAACTGGCCTTGCACTCTCTTCATTTTGAGCCCGTTAGAGGCAGATCCATGATCTCCCCAAAAGGACACTGAAATTAAGGAGATCCAGGTCTATAGTGAGGACTGCGTCAGTATTAAATAAAGGAGCTGAAGTGATTTCACACTCCACGGAGCAGCTAAAACCTAATCAGGCATCCAGGTTGTCCACTCCCTAGAACCTAGCTTATAACCCACCCATGTTTCTGCAAGAAAGGAAGAAATTAGCAAAAATCACTGCTTAGTTTCCTTCCTCTAACTACCCCAAGTGGGGAGAGGCCACTTCATTAGAACCTCAAATGAGGTTCAACCTATTAATGAAAAAATCTAATACATACTGTTACTGGCTATCTGAAATCCATTGATGCATTAATATCCAGTGAGTGAGAGTGTGACTACCTGCGTGTCTACCCCTATTAAATGGGGGTGCTGATATAGATTGGTGGCAGCTGAGGCCATTTGGTTGTACTTGCAAGGGGGGCACTTCGCAGACTGCCAAGGGGGAGCTTTGTCTTAACACCTGTTTTACCCGTTTTCCTATTTCAGTCTGGGTCTGAGATTAAACCTTAACGTAAAAATGATGTAGAGGAGAGCAGATATTTTTGGGGTCCTGTACAACCATTTAAATAAACCTTGTATTCTTCCAGCCAAAAGGTTTAGCCCGGGACTTTCAGCTCTTTCAAAGAAGTGTTTTTTGAGTTCAAAAGCCATATCTTAAGAAAACACTTATATTATTTGTTTAGCTGCACTCAGCAGTTTCTGTACCAAAAAAATATGTTCAGGAAGTCCCATTGTGAAAAGATCTCCAACATCAGTGGAGGAAGAGAAAATGCAAACAAAATAAAATACCAGAATGAAATTTTAGCCCTGACATTAAATGTTTATATACCCCCCATCTAGGCAGTTGCAAAATCTTCAAATAAAATGTTATCAGTCTAACTTATTTTCCCACACAAGTGAAAGAAAAAATCATTACAGTCTATTAATCCATCCCAAATTCAGAGTTTTTTCTTGTCCTTAAAAATTTCTAGGTTTTTGGTTTGCAACTTTTTAAAACCGGTAAGCACTTTCTCACCCATGCGTTTTGTACAGAAAAAGTTTGAAAAAGTTACATTTTCCTTCTTGTTTCACCAAGTTTTATTCAACACTAAAATAAAATACACAAATAGAATGTCAGCTCTAGATCTATATAGTTATACAATTGCCGATCAATACATATAAAAACCGCTATTATAATTTTTAACAATTTCCACATTTAACAAATGGTGAGACTTAGAATGTTTAGCCTTTTCCTCTTTTTCATTAGAACAACTTTGTTTTCTTAACCCCTTTATGACCGGACTGTTTCAAATGATGTACCCTTCATGAGAATGAATGTTTTAACATTTCTGTGATATTTAGCTTTCTCATTTACTGTTCCCATGTATTTTGTTTGTTTCAGGACAAGAAGGGCTTTCTTTAGATACCATAATTTTGATCATGTCATTGATTACAAAAAAAAAAAAAAAATTTGGTAAAAAATTTTGAAACAAATTTTTTTTTTTTTTTTTTTTTACTCATCTGCAAAAGCTTATGTAAAAACCGGTTAAATTTATTCTAATATTTGTCCTGAGTTTATAAATACCCAATGTTTTATGTTTGGGTTTTTTTGGCAAATGTTAAGTAGCCCTTTATTTACTTAAAACAACCTTTTTACTCTGATTGTTTTCTTGCCAGCACAAGGGCACCGTCCTTTTTGTTTTATTTTGGATAAGGCTGACTACATACATCCGTTTCTCCCAGGACGCAGTTACATTTCTGTCCTAGAGAATGTGGGATGTATAAACTCACTAAATCACTTAGCGCTATAAACCCCATGTTCTGCTGGTCATCAACATATAAACACGAAGACACGGAATCTGACAGCAGATAAGAACCATCCCGCACATGTAGGGACTCAGTCCTTGATCAGTCCTTGATCTTGTCTTATATTTAGTCTAACTTTATGCTTATTGATACATGTTAAAGTTCCCTCACTGTATTGTCTACCACATCTACTTGGAGGTTGTTCCATTTATCTACCACCCTCTCAGTTATGTTAAATGTCCTTACATTACATCTAAACCTCTCACCCTCCAGTTTTACATTTACCACAAATTAAGAATTGTTTGTTAATGCACAGTTCAAAGAATTAGTAGTTTAGATTAGTAGTTTAAATTGGTAAATTACATATATATCGCAGTTGTCTCTTTTTTTGTTATGATTAGGATTTATTTTACATATTTAAATTGTATATTTTTTTAACACATAGCCAAATGCCTGAAAAACCTACAGCGGGGAATGACTGAATTTCACATTTTTATTCGTTAATTGGATGCTTACACCTTTTAAAACATAAACACAATTGAATAATAGGGAAGGTTTAAGAATAAATATCTGTCTGTCATCAAAAGGACACAAGGAGGAATGAGTGAAATGGACACTTTTATTAGATAATTGGATACAGTGACTTAACAGTCATAAACTTAATTGAATAATAAGGAAAGGATATGGCTTCAATTATCTTTGAGCGAGGCTGATTTTGGCAGGTAAAATGCGTTAGATGAGCCCTACGCAGAGAAGACGAGCTCCACAGCGAGAGCTGATTTACGAAATGATACATTGGGACACAACGTAAGCGGATAAATAAATTTTTTTCATTCATTACAATATCTTGCTTTCTCTTTTTCACTGTTTAAGTGGAACAGGAGTCCAATATCAGAACCTGCAAGAAGGAAACAAATATTGAATTTGTGATCACAGAGTATGACGTAGGAAATCTTGTCTTGGATTCTCACGTGGAATGGATCTGTAGAATGCAAAATGGCATAAGGAAAAAGGCGTGTGGGTCTGGTACAATGTGTGGCAAAGTTGTGGACACATAATATTCTTTTTTGGATTTTTTTCATTATATATATATATTGTAAGCTCGTTTGAGCAGGGTTCTCCTCACCTGTTGTCTCCATCAAATTGTTATATTACTACTACTTGTTATGTCCTGTCCACACATTGTACAGAACTACGGAATTTGATATATAATTCCGTAATAATTATTAATATATATATATATATATATATATATATATACTGTTAACTATTGTTTATATATATTACTGTTAACTATTGTATTATTACACATATATATATATATATATATTACTGTTAACTATTGTTTATTTAGTGCTAGTATAGGCTTTAATAATGCAGCAATCTGGTGAAAGCCCCCCTGAGCTGACCACATTAACCACCAGTTCAATTAAGAATTAATAAATGAGCTAGGTCTTTATCAGCAATATGATTACTGCTAATTAGCAGGGGCAAGCGAGTACACATTTTTGTTACTACAATTTTCATAGCTCTTATAAAACCCTAACTTATATCCACAGATAGGGCTGCTCAGGTCCCAAGAATCAGGTTGCCTTTGCTCCTAGATTCTGACATCTGTCTTCTAACATTTTGTGCCATTTTATGTTGATCTCGGTTGACATACGCTATTCTGGTTCCTAAGAAAAAAAAAAGGTTTTAACATAAATGTAGACTTCAGCCGTCATATGTACTTCAGGAACTTATCTCAGCTTTTGGTGGGCCCCCCCCCCCAATTCTATCTATT
Source organism: Spea multiplicata (assembly GCA_009364415.1). Classification (NCBI taxonomy): domain Eukaryota; kingdom Metazoa; phylum Chordata; class Amphibia; order Anura; family Pelobatidae; genus Spea; species Spea multiplicata. The sequence continues at coordinate 5,797 of VKOC01014825.1, forward strand.
TGCATTCTTGCACTGTACATGCGCAGGTCACTTACCTCCAACCAGCACCAGAACGAGTTGCATTTGATTTTAATGGAAGTACTTTTTTTCTTTTACAAGTCGAGCGTACTTACTAATTATTTTAATACGCACTCATTATTGGCAAGGAAGTAAAGGCTGTCTCTTTAAAAGCTGCATAGATCTTTCCAGACTATTTGCCAATCTTGGGACAATGTGTTTTACAGATTATTAAATATGTGCAAACATGGGGAGTTTATTTTAAATGATCCAACCATCACAGTCTTAAAATACTTAGATGCTAAAATTAACCTTTGTAGCTGAAGCAGTTTTGTCACAGAATGCGGATTCTGGTAAGTAATCAAAGAATAAATGATATAGGAAGGGTCGGGGTTAATTGGTTTGCTGGTCAACTCCCTCTGGGAACTGATTTGAGAAATGAAACAGCAAACTGGTCTTGGAAATTTCAAGAAAATGAACAGAGAAAATTAACCCGTTGCTTAAAGCATGGAAATTCCAGTGGAAATAATGAGCCTTTAACCCATTCATGACGGGGTACTTTATGATTTTTGCGCTACAGGATCGGAAAAGTGTTTGTGTTTTTACTATGTTTATATGTTAACGTTTCATTCTTTTGATATAATGATTAGATATGTAAACCATCACTTACTATATATTTTTTTTTCTTTACAATTTCACTGATAAAAACTATACAAATTACATAGCCCATGAAAATAACACACAAAATGTATTTATGTATTTTGAAAACGCCTCATATGCAGAGTATTTTCATTTATTTTGGCAGCTACAGGGCTAAATATGAATTATTTCATCACTGTTTTATAAAATATGATATGTTGGGCTCCAAAAGCAGCCAGATAAACCAAAACTGCTGAACAAAAGCTTATATTTTTGACAACCCAAAGTACTTAACTAGGGGTGTTTTAACACTTTTTAGTTAACCATTTTATACCCAACCTGTGTCAGACACTCCTGTTGGTCCCGATTGGCTCAGCAGAGTGTAACTGGAACCTGGAATGCCCCAGGCTCCCAGGCCTGCTCCGTCAATGCTCCGGATCTTCTGTGGTTCCCCCTGCTGCCTCCGCCGCTGCACTGCCACTCCATCGCGAGTTAGGCCGCATCCCCGGCCTCCAGTAACACCTCCGTGTTAGTGGCAGCGGGGGGGGGGGGGTGTCCTAACATCTGTGGACGCTGCAGCATTGGTAGATGCGGGGGAGGCAGGGAAAGAGGCTGGATATCCCTTAGGGGATTGGATAGTGTAGTATGGAGGAGGCGGGATCACTCTGGAGCTGGAGGGAGGGGCTTTACCTGACAGCCCCTATAAAAACCCTGCACACCCTTCATTAGGTGCTTAGTTATTGAGCTGACCAGCTGGTTTTGTTCTGCTCAGTCCCAATTCCTCCTCACATCATCCTACTCTGCTCGAAGTACTTCTTGGCTTCCTACATTGGCTTGTTTACTGGACTTTGTGTATCTCTCCCATCCTGACCCGGCTCGTTACCTGTCCCATCTCTCCCTCCCGTCCTGATCCTGGCTCGCCTACCTGACTCTCGATTTTGCTTTTGGCCCTTACCTTTTGGACTCCCATGAATACCTGTTGGCCTCCTAGCTCTGCACCCTGCTCTACGCTGCCAGCACAGTCCCGACACAAACCCTTTACATACTGCTACACAAGACCCCAGTACTGCGCGTCCGGATTCCCTCCCCAACCACCTTGGGCTCTAGGCAAGAGCGTACATTTGTCCTGTGCATGATCCCGCGCTAGTTGGGATGTAGCTTACAAAAAATAATGTTGGTACTGGGGGGAATATACAGTAAATTTTTAGCCAAATCATGTCTCCAGTTGTCTTATGAGTTATGGATACAGAATCAACAGCAGCATTTCAATAAAACAGTAACATTTTGATCTCTGACAATCAACAGATATAAAATATTTAAATGTTGAATGCTGGATATGTGTTTGTGGTGTTTACTAATGTGCGAGTGTATTCAGCCTGCAGCTGTTCCCGCAGAACACAATACAACGGGAATGGATCAATCCTTAGAGTGTTTCTACGTAGTGAAATACATGTTACGTCCCTGCAGAGCCCAGATGTTGAATGGATGATGTGAATCAAAGAAACACAATATGTCGACGTAATTCTGGCAGATGGACAAACACATCTGGTGAGAATTTACCTACATAACACCTTTTTGTTTGGGCAAACATGCCCAGAGCGTGTTTACTTGTTCTATTGTGCCAACAGGAATCCTACGTCTAGGCCGTTTAAGAGAATAAGAACATTGGGTTCTGAGAGTTACAAAATAACAAAATATACATAATGTGGGGAGGAATCATACCGCTTCAACGGTTTGCCCTCAGTAACAGAGTTAGCTGTGCAGTAGTCTGGAACTTGGATATTGCAGTATCTGGTATCAAGTTAAATGAACTATCAAACCCATATTCTGTTTTTTTATTATTAATTACAAATGTTTCATATACCTCTGCATTGTGTATTAAAGAAGCAGTATGAAGTAAGCATAAGTCTAAGCCTGGTCTTAGGAGCAAAATGCATGCCCTCTCCTGACTTAACAGATCCCCTCAGTAAGCTGCCGTCGGGTAAATTACAAAGTTACCCAGAGAGTTACAGCGAAGCAAACCCAGAAAACCCAGAAGCCTACAGCTTACCCACCTAATACCCGCATCCCGAAAGAAACCATCATATGCCCAAGCCACTGACTTCTCTACATCACCCCCGCTATAATAAAAGCATCCCACCCAGGCAGTTCCCCTCTTTCTGTCTCATAGGAGATAGCAGGGCCCTCTTCTCCTTCTGCTCCAGTATATCTTAATGTTTTACTCTTATTCTCAAATTGTATATTTTTCATTTTTATGTCATCATTAATTTTCACTGTCCCCCTATTACTATAAACATAGAATTTGACGGCAGGTAAGAAGCATTTGGCTAAAGCCATCTGAACGACAATCTTTACAGATGATCCGGAATCTATCTACTCATCCCCATCCAACAATACTTTCCTACTGTTTCACCTTCAATCAACCTTGTTATGTAACAACGCTACATAATCTGCTGGCACTATATAAATAAATGTACCGGTAATAGTTATGGTCCTTTATAGCACTCTATGACCATTGAAGGTTTCTGGTACTTGTAAAATAACCAAACAGCGCAGAAAGTTCTATCTCACCCAACAAAAAGGTAATTAATAGGATAGTTAACTCTCTTTCAGAAAAAAAGATACTGCAGGTGCTTAAGACGTGTTACTCAACCTTATTAGTGATTAATCAGCCAGGTAGAACTGCCCCAGCCCATTACATTTGTTTTTAACCATTTTAGTGCATTTTCACCCAAAATAAAAAGCAGAAGAAACTAAGCAGACGTTTCTAAACCATATAGAAAAAAAATAATGCTTGCAGTGAAAATCTGGGATATTAATGGTAGAAACAGAAGTGTGGGCTGTGGAGATAATATTGCCATAATTGAAGATAATTAGAAAAAATGCGGGTTAAATGTGCATTTATTATGTTGTAAGGGTGGATATACTGTATGGGCTGGTATTTTACTTTTACAGAGTAGTAAAAATGAACTTCTACCTGCTGTGCCCCAGAACAACTCTTTTGTTTTATTTAGACTGATGTTAATAAGCAAGCAACCCTTTTCTTTTAAGGTTATTTTTTTATTTTTATTTTCTAATTTTAAATGGGAAGCACATAGTTTTCACTGCAATATAAAATGCATTCTACTTAGTAAATTTATTTTAAATGTTCCTATTTCCTGAAATTAGCTTATACATTGTTCCATAATATAGAAATGTATAATAATAATAATAATAATAATATAATAATAAATATATAAATAACTATAAATAATAAACCATACAGCAAGGTAGAAATTAAAAAAGTATGATTATTTCCCCAGTAAAAAATTTGAATGAATAAAAATGCCCACCTTTTAAAAAAAAATTAAATTCTTTAGAAAATTGTTTTTTTTTTATTTTCAATAGACTGGTTTGCTGAAATTACATATTAATTGATAAAATGTTAAAAAGAATCCAGTACTAATATACTTAGGAAGAGCATTGAAGTCACAAGGGTCATCGGGGGATTTATTTTTTAAGCTCATTCATATCAGGGGAAATGTTAGAACAATAGCAAATCAGCAGGAAATATAGATCTGCAATTTCGGGAAACTGACATCTTCGTTCCATAATCCCCTAGACTACCAGACTAATCAATGGAATTCCTGTAAACCGCTTCGCTTCCTCAAAGATGACTTTTCTTGGGGCACATATATATCTAGTCCACAATTATTCATTATTTTTAGATTAATGTACAAATTCACTGGCAAGAGACCAAGTTCTAATGCAAATAACAGACATTACTCATCTTTGCGCTTAGAACATTGACCCCTATTTTTAAAAGTGATATTTTCTACGAAAAGGTGGGGGATGGCAGGAATGGTGGTGATGGTGCTATCACCTAGAAAAGATTTTTCTTACATGAAGTCACTGATGTCAAGAAAGAAGTCTTCAGCCTATGTAGCAAAAAAGCAACAAAGTATATTCAATTGTAAAGGATCTTGATAGACTTAATGCGTATATCGGTTAATGTCGGCTTCCTCGGCTACTCCGACATCTGAACCTCTCGTTTATGATCGCCTGCTACTGTCTTCACCTCTAGAAACATCAACCGAGACTAGATGCTTGAGGGTACAATCATGACCTCAACAACTTGGGAGTTTGCAATAGAGTTGCAAATGTTAGGTCAGTTTTACTATAATGTATATATCTATATATATATATAATGATTATCATTCCTAGTGCATTCTCCTCCAAGAATGGATAGTTTGACCCTATGGAATGTACACTTAATATGGGGGGAATAGCAGGAGGAACTCACAGAGGACAGCCCTCCATATTGCATAAGTTAAGTCTGTAAAATGAAACTTCAAGAATCTCTAAATTAGCCAGGCCCACCACTTGGCTTCCCAGCACCCCGTTCCAACTTTGTCTATAATGTTTCCTTTTTCATGGCCTTCCCTGTAAACAAAAGACCAGATCAAGGTAGGGCTGGCATCACCCCGGCAAAGGGGGAATAATAGCCAAGTGGCTAATCAACACAGCAGATCAGACGTTTATCACACATCGGGTTATAAATAAACTTTTTTCAGGCCTAATTCGGTAAATGGATATATACATAGCCCTCGGTGTGATCTGAATATTGTTGTCATTTACTGTGTTTATGTATAGCGGAAGCCAATAGTTCTTATAGTCATTTCATCATAATTTGTAGCTTAATAATAACTTAATAACTTAAGTTAATAACTTAATAATAACTTAAATGTGTTATCTGAAAGCTGAGACTTCTATAGGACAGTGATGACGGTACTGTAAACAAGTTCTAAAACAGGAAATGTTTTCATATCAAGAGCAAGTAGTGAGTGCCTTACTGAGGTTGGTAAATTCAGGATAACCGTTGATGATGAAAATGATGAAATGTCCATCCATGGATCTTTTGTTCACACACACACACCTACACACACACCTACACACACACCTACACACACACCTACGCACACACACCTACGCACACACACCTACACACACACCTACACACACACTCAATCCAAGGAGATCAGCGTACTCATACCTTTCGGTCCCCGGTAAATAACATATATGAAGAAATGTAGCTCCTTTATTTAGAGCACTTTGGCATAGCGGCATCCTTTTTTCCCCATTTTCTGCTTTAACCATTAAAAATAATTACAATTTACAATTTTTGTTAGCATTTTTGTATTTTATAAATTATGCTGCTGATTCCTTTGATTTATATACTTTATATGCCATTCTTTTTTTTCTTCTAATTTCCACATTCGATTTGCTTCTTTACATTTGTAACCCCAAAGAATATGAGTATAGGTGTATTTTATTAGTATAAGATTAAAGATATGCCTCTTATTTTCTGTGTTTCCTTAACAATCTGTGAAGCTTTTTTTCATTTTTTTTTTTTAAACTAATTATTTATACCTTACCCGGCATATAATAGTCTTGAACAAATTAGTTATTTATTACGATGCAAAAGAGATGCTATAGGGGGTCAAAGTGACACATATACATCCAGTATGAATGAAAGGAGCAAGATCAATAATATATTAGGAAGTAGGCAGCATCCTCCCGTGGGCATATCCAGGAAGCACAGAGCCAAGAATGAACAAAGAAAAGTTTAACAAACCATTACTGAAGAAATTCCTTTCCAAAACTTAGGTTAAAAATTCCTGTTTTAGACACGTGAAACGTGTAACAATAGAATACGGCCCTCTAAAGCTGTGTGGAGTGAAAGATCCAAAAATAATTTTTGTATTGACCTTGAATGTACCCATTCATTGTTATCATATCTCTTAGTTGATGTTTCTTTTACGGTGAAAAATCAATTTGGGAAGTTCCTTTTCTAGCTAAAGCTTTCCACTTCCTTAAAGGAAATTTATCATGAAAAATGTTTTGTGTTTTGTACTTTGAAATAGAGTAATAAATGTCACAACGCTGAACATTTGGAAGCCATCATCTCGTTTTCTGTTATTGTGTCTTAAAATTAAAGCATATGGACAGAATCTCCCTATTGCGCAACCCTGTAGACGTTCGCAATCAGAACGTTATTAATAGAAGAGTCTAGTGTAAAGGAAATAGTGCATGCTGATAACGTAGAAGCCTTTACACGATGAAACACATCAAGTGTAGCCGTGTGACGCAATACAAACCCCCAAATATTAGTATTTATTCGGAAGGTCAGCTTTTATCAAATTCCAAAAAGCTTCACACCTGGATCAGATATTGATCAGGTAGATTTTAATTACGCAGACATTGAGAGGAATACTGGGCACATAGTCCTAAACCTGCTAAACAACAGCTCCATGTCTAGTGGAGACACAACCCTTTTTTATATACTAATTAGGTAGAGCCTCTTCAGATAGGCCTTTGGTTTGAGTCATGAGGGGAAAGCTCAGCGAGAGGTCCTATAATAGTCACAGACTTACTCATTCAAATCTTTAAGTCCCTTAGTTACATAACTCTAAAGAAAGGAGCTCAGCATGGGCAGATCCAGAGCCTCAGGAGAGGCAGTCACACTAACACACACCCAGACACTTATACACACAGACATACACAAACACTAACACACATACACACTAACACAATCTGACATTCAACACTAACACACAGTGACACAATAACGCCCAGGCACACACACACATTCAAACACTAACACACACATGTACATACACACACTAACACACATGCATGAAGATACTCAACACACATCCAGACACCAACACAACTAGACATTTAACACTACAGTAACACACACCTAGATACTCACACTAACATGCTCAACACATGCAAACACTAACACAACCAAACATCCAAACTAACACAACCAGACAATCACACTAACATAACCAGACACTCAACACTAACACACATGTACACACACTAATGTGCACTGACACGTTCATTAACATGCCCAAACACTAATACTAACACATGTATTCGAGCACTAACACAACCAGATGCACTGACACAACCAGGCACACTGACACAAGAGACACTCAACACTTACACACACACTAACCCACATATGCACACACACTAACTCTGATACTAACACACACAACCAGACATTCAACATTAACACACACTAACATACACACAGATACTCAAACTAATATGCCCAAATGCTTACATAACCAGACACTCACATTAACACAATGAGAGAGACTAACCCATATGCGCATAGACACTCACAATAACATAGCCAGACACTCACACAGCTCACACACACTCACATTAATTCACATGCACACTAACATCCCCAGAACACACACACTTAGGCACACATGCTAACATCCCCAGACACACACAAACCAAGACACATACACACACATAACTATACACACATACTTACACACACACATGTACCCAGACAAACACAAATCCAGGCAGACACACATAGCCAGACAAACAAACAAACACTGCTTTAAATGTAGAGTTGTTACTGCAGAGAGCTGTTACTGGAAAATTTTTATCATTACATAAGAGGCAAGTGGCGTGATTTTGGCTTCTGTCCCAGATCTACTTCTATTTAATGTCTTTATAAATAATCTTGCAGAGACTTTTGAGTCTTTTAACCAAGGAACTGAGTTTTTTAAATATATCCAATTTGAATTAAATCAGCCTAAACAGGGATCCCTGTGACACAACTATACCCCCACCCATCTTGGTATGAAGGGGTAGCCAGTTCTATTAATGTCATACTTCCTTGTTTACATTATTTATAGTTTTATTACACTTCCATTCATATGATGTGCTTGGAATAATCTCATAGGCTGAAAAAAAGACATGCGTTCATCAAGTTCAGCCTTTCCCATATCTGTTTATTTCTTGCTGTTGATCCAAAAGAAGACAAAAAAACCCAGTTGTGGCTCTTTTTAATTTTGCACAAACTAGGGGAAAAAATTCCCCATAATTTAAAAATTATATCCCGGAATATTATGTTTTTCCAGGTATCCATCCAGTTGCAGTTTAAACGTCTGTACAGACTCTGATAAAACTACCTCTGCAGGCAGAGAATTCCACATCCTTATTGTCCTTACTGTAAAAAACCCTTTCCTCTGCTTTAGTCTAAATCTCCTTTCTTCCAGTCTAAACGCATGACCACGTGTCCTATGCATAGTCCTGTTTATGAACAGATTTCCACACAATGGTTTGTATTGGCCCCGAATATATTTATATAACGTTATCATATCCCCTCTGAGGCGACGTTTTTCTAAACTAAACAGATTTAAATTAGTTAACCTTTCTTCATAACTATAGTGCTCCATTCCTTTTATTAATTTTGTAGCCCGCCTCTGCACCCTTTCTAGTGCTATGATATCCTTCTTTAGAAAAGGTGCCCAAAATTGCACAGCATATTCAAGGTGCGGCCTTACCATTGATTTATACAGAGGCAAAATTATATTTTTATCCCGCGACTTGATGCCCCTTTTTATACACGACAATACCTTACTGGCCTTAGCAACTGCTGACTGACACTGCACATTGTTGCCTAGTTTGTTGTCTATAACAATTCCCAAATCCTTCTCATTTGTCGTTACCCCTAATTCACTACCGTTTAGGGTGTAGGTTGCTTGTGCGTTCCGTACCCCGAAGTGCATAACTTTACATTTATCTACATTGAATTTCATCTGCCATTTGTGAAAAAATGAAAAATGCGTTGGGTATTCTTTCTTACTGTCCAGTCTGACCTTCAGAACATATTTTTGCAGTATGAATGCATTTTAGGGAGGTTTGATGAATTTTTATTGTATTATGTAAAGGTCTGGGGCAGGGGTACCATACATTGTGTCTCAGATATTCAGCGGGCAAATTTTAGAACATGGCCAAGGACTCAGGTCATTATATCTTTTCCTGCACTTGAAAGGTTACCCAGAAATGTATCAAATGAATCACAGGAATGCAAGTAATCAGGGAATACTGAAGTAATGACTCATTTTACAACATCCATACACGTAGGGTTTTAAAGAAAAAAATAAATAAAAATGAACGTACCTTGGACAGCTTCAGGTTAGCTTCACCTGTGATTAAAGAAAGGTCGGCAGTGTTTGAAAAGACTTCTGTCACACCCAGCTTTTCAAATTCGTTCTTAAGATCAAGAGTTGCAGAAATTGAAAATTTGGGGAGTGTTAAGTCCACGGACCTAGGAGAGACAGGAAAGAAAAAAGTTTTTTTAATCGGCAAATGTACAACATGAGGAGTCTCTTCATCCATAGAAGGATTATAATTTATTGTATATTATATATATTTATACTTAAAGGTATATTGGAAAAAATTTGTTTTTTATTGTCATTTAATGTTATTTCTAATAATTTATTAAACATTTATTTTTTAAATGCACTTTTTTTTTACATTACAAAAGAAACCTTCACTACCCCCCCCAGAGATATGCCTGAGAGCTACTTAGCGGTAACTACCAGTTACTTCTGAGCAACATGTCATAAATCATGGAAATCACAGAAATCGACCAATAGAAAAAATCCTTACCGACGCCACAAAGATTTCCTCCAATTCTTGATGGCTGCTTTCTCAAGACTCTCTTCAATCTCTCGGAGATGTCCTTCCTTCGGCAAAATAAAGAGCGCGGAGGGATTGCCTTTGTATGGCATCTCCACCACGGAGCAGTTTTCCTTTAACAGCACATTATACATGCCTGTCCTGTGCATCATCGGGACTTTCACAACCGTGTTCTCATCAACATGGAATTGCCTTCCTTTGTAAATTCCTCTTTGAAAGGTTTTTCCCACTTCCCTGAAAAATATGGATTTTTAATAAATTGTTATACTTCAAGAAAGAATGTTTGCTTGGGAAGAACTGTGTTATTTATATATTATAGTATAATATATAATATATATATATATTTTAGGACAGGTACATTCAAAGTACATGCCCAGTCTTTGAATGTAAATGATTGTCACAATCTTAACGAGATTAATAGATTGAGGGTGATGAACCTTTGGTGCAAAGTTTGAAAGTGGGCATACTGTCATAGCGACCAAAGGAAAGTTCTAATGAATGGAACACTCGACAAGAAAGTGGAGACATCCATATTAATCTTTCAAAGCATTGAACAATGATTTTCCTAACAATTACTAACTCATTAGGACTATAAACCTACTGAGATATGTGTTCAGAGCCATACTAATGGACCATAACTAAACAAATGCTGCCTTGCTATTAACAACGGCTGAAAGCCCTGCACATCAGCGAGAGAAGCCTTGTTTCCAAATAGCTTTCCTAATCAAAAAAAAACAAAAAATCAAATCATATATTAATTGTCTTACTACCAATAAATCTATCATTTTCTATTTGATGTCCGGGGTTGCTCTTCCAAGGTCTACAACATAAATAAGATTGCTAACATTGCTGTGTTATCTATATGAATAGTTATGTCTGATGTTTTGTAGATAGTTTCTCCTCGGGTTTCACTTCTTACCTCTGAAATAGATGTAGTTAAGAAGAACTAAAATTGTATCCTTGTCAACGCTGTCAAGCAGATCGACAATTTTCCCATTGGTTTGCTTCTCTACATAACTGTTGATCTGTTTTTTCGCTTCCTCTGTGTTTTCGAAGTCAGTAGAAAATGCTTCAGACTCATAAAAATTCTTTGCGTCGTCTAAAAATGTCTGGAGCAGCTTGCTCTCTTTGTTTATGAAGAGGGCATTCCCACTGTTAAGTTGTAGTTCGCTGTTGGGGTCATTGAGTATGTGCAGAAGATGCTTGAATCCTGCATGAATTTCCTCCTTTGTAATTGTGGACGCGTTGAAGCCAAGTCCTTCAATAATTTGGTCATGAGTCTTAGACCTAGCACCTTTGGAAAGCAGAGCGAAGGCTATGGAAATACTTACTGGGGAAAAGAAGATGTTATCGGTAGGGTTCCTTGATGCTATCTGATTGAACAAGTGGAAGGCGAAATTGGCATTGCTTTTGGCAATTCTGTGACAAGCCATGGATTCATTGGTATGATGGTGGTGATAATTGCCGTCGCCGTGATGGTGGTGATATTTGCCGTCGCCATGATGGTGGTGATGGTGGCTTTCGTTATGTTTATGATCATGGTCGTGATCATGGTCATGGCCATGATGGTGATCATGGTCATGATGGTGATCATGGTCATGATCGTGATCATCGTCATGGCTTCCGCCGTGGTCACTTAAGACCAAAGTACATAGTAGAGCGGTGCTCAAAGTGACAAAGAGGAGGACTTTCATTTTACTGAAAAAAAAAGAAAACATCAGGAAATCAGCCATACATACGAAAGTAAATGAGAGTATAAGCTAGCGTTGGAAACTCACGGTAGGGATAGAGCAAAAACTTTGATAATTTACTGATACTGATGATCTCCCAGGTCCTGTCACTGTGATATTTGACTGCTACATTGCAGCATATCTATTTATTGGCAATGAATAATGATCATAAATAATTAAATGTCCATAAATTAAAAAATAATTTTATGGATTTATAAAAATGTGGACACTCCTGAGAGATTTGTGATTTAAAAAAATAAATTAAAAGAGTCTAGTACTATCATGAAAAACAAATGTATTTTCTAGAGCCAAACAAATGCAGAGTTTTTCTTACATATTTACATTTAATAAGATATCAATTTTATTTTAGATATTTTTTGGAAACTCATGAAAAACAAATATATTTTTAGATATTTTTCGGAACATCCTTGATACCTTAAGGCCACTGAAATGCAATATGCAATATAATTTTATAGTACGTAGTACGGTATTATGAACTCAAACAACATAAGACATATTTCTTATTATCTTAAAACGTATTTCCGACCTCAAGACATAGTAAATGTATATCAAGGTTGACTTAAGCCTAAATGAGACTAATTGTTTATTGTTTGCATGTTGATTAATGCAACTTATGCTTAGATGTTTATGAAAATCTGCCATCGATGATGCCCACAAGAAGGTCAGCAATAACAACGTCCTATCGACATAAGAATAATGCGTAAATTTGCCTTTTTTTCTGGTGCTACTAAACTTTTACATGCAACACTCTATCGCCGCCTCCTGTTCTAGAGAAGGTACTACCGTCAGTCATGCTTCTCATGGGGAAAAGGGACTTTCGCATTTAATCTTGCCTTACGCAGGGTTACCATTTTAACAGGGCCCCTATACATCACCACGATTTTTTCTAGAGGTCCGCATAAGGTCCTATTCACTGTTGTCCTATTTGTAAAATTTAAACCAGCTGATTTGTTAAAAAAAGTGATATTTTAGCTTTTAGATAATTGTAGCTTAATTTGGTTGAAAACACGTTTACAATAAATAAACTGTGCTGACTTCTGAATATAGAGAATCGGTATTTTAAAGCTTCGAATTGCACTTAGAGTTTAAAAATCATAAACAAAGCTTAATACTTAAATGCAAAAAAATCATGGTGGACGTTAAAGGTCCGCACACTTACTGGTCTCTCCCAGTGATCTGTCCGAGATGTCCCACTCACGAACCAGAGTGCACTTTATATGGGAAAATGCCCTCACTATTGAGAAAGACAAAACCCCCTGTAAACATTAACTAGATAACCTCTGGGCTAGCGGTTCATGGAAGGCAAATAATGATGAAATACATCTTACTACACCATATAGCGTAGGCCTTTATCTCTAGGTTATATTTGTTATGAAACCTACAAAAAAAACAGAATTTTGACTTTTGTCTGAGTCTCTCTTTTTTGTTTCTTCTTTTACCTGCGTTAGAATTTCCGTTGCGTGAAAAAAAAGTCAAAAGTGTTTCCCATGTTTGTAGTAAGACTGTCTACTTTATATGATACAAATGTTTGCTGCTCAATATTATTCTATGAGAGTTGTGATAGTGTTTGATTTTCACTGTCCGACTTCTTGGCACCCAAGGGGTCCATTGAATGGATACGGTCGCCATATACCTGGGAGAGCTAGAGGTGGGACAGTAAGTAGGGTATTTGTTTTTTAAAGAGCTTCATTTAAACAGCTTCCATCCCACATTATAGGGTATGGAGTAAGAAGGAGAGGTGCAGGTGGGCTCCATGCTTCTCTAACCCCCCCCCTCCACAAAACGGGGAGCAACAACAACAAAGCAGTGGGGGAAATAATTAGCCCATCACACGTGCTGTGTGTGTTTAGGTTTTTGTGTGGTTGTGGCAGAGTGTGTGTCTGGGTGGTAGAGCCTACCCTGGCGTGTGTTTGTGTGGCAAAGCCTGTCTTGTTGAGCGTGCGTCTGGGTGTCAGTGTGGCAAAGCCTGTGCTGGTACGTGTGTTTGGGTGTCGGTGTGGCAAAACGTGTCCTGGTGTGTATGTTTGGGTGTCGTTGTGGGCAGAGCCTGTCCTGGTGTGTGTGTTTGGTCTCGGTGTGGCAGGCCTGTCCTGGTGTGTGTGTTTGGGTGTCGGTGTGGCAGAGTCTGTCCTGGTATGTGTGTTTGGGTGTCGGTGTGGCAAAATGTGTCCTGGTGTGTGTGTATTTGTTTGTGAGTGTTGGCGTAGCAGAGCCTGTGTGTATTTGGTTATCTGTTGACTGGCACTTTACTTACTGTAGGAATAAATTGAACACATTTCATTTTTAGTTATCCAGAGATAAAGCCCTCCTGAAATTGTAGACACTTCAGAGGACAAAACTTTATAGGCCCAGAAATCAGTGAGAGGAAAAGGAAAGTTTTTGTGTTATTTACTTTATTTCAATCTGCATATATTATTAAAAAGGATTAGTGGCACTAAATTGTGGCTTCGGATATCCCGTGTATGATGATTTTTTTTGTGTACTGATTACTCCCAATCCCATCACATAAGATTCTGTTTTATACTGTTGGGCGAGCACTCATGTTCTCTTTGGTGCACATGGATGCAGAGGAGTTCAGATTCTGTCTATTCTGTGGATTTTTCTTTATTCCCATAAAAAGGTCCACCAAAATCCTCAGCACCAGGCCCATGATGCTCTTAATCCGGCCCTGCATCTACCGTTCTTGGACATTTTGCATGTTTAAGAACACAAGACCTCCATGCGTTGTCTTTACTTATAAACACAACATGTCATTTAGGCGAAGGGAAACCTACCGATCCGTCTGTAGCTGATCAGCATTTTCTGAACGAGTAAATTAAAGTTTAAACAATTAGATCCCTGCCTTTAGTCAGTGATCGGGTTCATGAAGCTTGATCCTCAGCACTCAAAGGTTAAAGGAGTAGTTGTAGGACAAGGCTGACTGATAGCGGTGTGTAACCTTACAGTTTGCTCACACACACAAAAGCGGTTTATCTGGATGGAAATTAGGTTTCTAGGAATAAACGGACAGAATTAGATGGTTCTTACCTGCCATTAAAATTCATTGTTTCTGTGTTTTCTTCAAGTATGAATTTTTATTTCTCCGAGAGAGAGAGAGAGAGAGCTATCTCTATCTTACTACATTTGAGGACAAGGTTATCTATTAAAAGGTCATTTTAAAAAAGCTTCAGGTGCAGGAATATAATAATTAATCTTAAACAAGAGCCTGCTTTTTTGGCTATAATAAAATGGGAACTGGATCTCAGAAGACCTACATTTCAAGAAAAAAAATTCTAAAATGTATCAAGGAGCCTGGGAATTATGTTGGAGTTGCAATATAGCAAAAGGAAAGAGGATGCATGTATGGTGGTACTGTGACCCCGTTTTTAAAAAGCTAGGCAATGTAACAGAAACAAATATTACCAGAACTAGCTTTATTGCACCTAAATATTAAAAAAAAAAATCAGTATACATATGCTTATTGAAGCCAAACTAGCCATAGCTAGGAACTGGAAAACTAGTAGTATACTAGAATGGGAAGTGGTTAGAACCCAAGCAACGTGGCGATGTTAAATGGAGAAAGGGATGAATATGAGATTTAAGATAAATCCTCTAATTAGAAAACAATGGGAATTTTGGATAAAAAGAAATTAACCCCCGAATAAAAAGATTCATACAGGTAAAAAGAAAAGAGAAAGAAAATTTTAAATTCATGGTTTGTATCCTCCATGAATGTGTCTATATGTATGAATGAAAAATGAGAAATATGTATTAATGTGTAATGTAATGATGTATAATGTGAACTGTGAATTGTTAATAAAAAAAAACTCGAGTTCGGAAAGTATCTTATTTTTCTGTATTTTATGCCTTTACTGCTTTCACCCAAAGACTTCAACACAGACACCAGTGGAGGACAAGGGTTGATAAGTCCTCCCAAATTAGTGGATCTTTTACAGGGTTACATTAAATGTAACGTCTCCTCTGAATAAACAGGGCTCCATCCTATTGCAAAACAATAATGTTTTCCAATAACCTGATTTCCAGTATATTAAGGGCCATATATATATTATATATATATATATATATATATATTTATTTATATCTCCTACTAATATAACCTTTGCCAATTACGTACCTCTCCCTTTACATACCATTTACACACACACACTCATATCTATCTTTCTATCTATGTCATTTTTCTATCTTTATTAAAGGAAAGACAAATATTAAAATACCCAGAACTGAAACGCGGCCAAAGGGATGGCCGAAAGTCAAGGTCTCAGGAAACTTGCTGCAATGAATAAACAGAGACAATGCTCTGTTAAATAGTTTATTTAAATATTAGTCTCCTCACCGAGGATAAGAGGCAGGTATATCGGGGCTGGGATGCCTGCAGGTAAACCTTGACTACTGCATCAAATATTTTGAACCGGGAACGGCCGTGGGTCCCGTTGGATATCTACCAGATCGCGGAGAAGTCTAGTAGTGAGAGTATGCCTGAAAAAGTGACCTTGATAGACTCAAAAGCTTGCAATCTGTTATACTTCAGTTAGTCAATAAATGTATCATCTTTGTCAAATTTGCTCTTTTTTCTTTCAACAGCTCACACAGTGCAAATCTATACCTGTATCAATCTAGTACTGAAAAGGGTAAAAGAGGCTTCATCATAAAAAATATATTCACCCCACTCATATAACACGGGGACACAGCCGTTCTTGTTGTTGGTAGTAAAGTGGTGTTTTTTTGTTCCAAGTTGATGGCCACAAATCACCCCCACGTCTGAGGGCTCAGCTAACAGCACAGACCTGTGGGATAAAACAAGCAGTGTGTCCTGCATCAATTGTCTATTTTGTCACATTAACGGCTCAGTGGAGTTTGCTATCCCAGTTTGGAGTTAACGGAAGTATGGAAAATGCTACACCCAATCACAAATGGAGTCTTGCTGAGCCAATAGAGACGCAACTCCCACCTTGGAAGTGACTTGACGTGGCACGTTAAGGAACCTCACTTTTTTATCTTTTATGGAAATAAAATGAATTATTTAAGTGTGTGTGTATTATTATTATTATTATTTTATATTCCTTTGGTATGCAGCCTTATGCTTTCCCTCCTCCAGTGTGAGGATTCATGGACTGTTGTACAAAATTTGAGTGAATTTGCAGCTCTGGACAAGATCGTCCTGGCTATTTGTGGATTGTTGCTATAACAGACCACCTCAATATCAGAAGCACGTCTACGGCAGAGACCTGATTTAAACTCCTTGACTTTGCTATACATTCTAATTGCCAAATAATGAATCCGTTTCTGCAGCGTAAAGAGCTTGGCTGGCCCTGTATAATGCATAGCTAAGTCAATGAGATGTTGCTGAAAAATCCCTGACCATTTAATTATGCACTATACAGGAGCAGCACAGCCATTCTAGCAGGAGGAACCTGTAAGTATGGGCAATATGAGCTTTCCCGTCAACCTCTCCTTCAAGGGAATACTCTCCAATTAAGGAAGTGACTGCTGGAGACTTTCTCCCGCCTGCTGAGCCAAGACAGGCTTATCTTAGTCAAGCAGCAGCTGCCCCTCAGCCCTACCACCTGATCGGTGGGTGGTGTCACCTGACCAGGGCTGACCAATCAGAGCGAGGGAAACCTGGGCCGGCTGCTGATTGGTCGCTGGGGTCAGCTGACTAGGCTCAGCCAATCAGGGGCTGTCCCTCAGCCCTAGCCTCCTGATTGGTGGGTGTTGTCACCTGACCAGGGCTGACCAATCAGAGCGAGGGAAACCTGGGCTGGCTGCTGATTGGTCGCTGGGGTCAGCTGACTAGGCTCAGCCAATCAGGGGCTGCCCCTCAGCCCTAGCCTCCTGATTGGTGGGTGGTGTCACCTGACCAGGGCTGACCAATCAGAGCGAGGGATTCCTGTGCCGGCTGCTGATTGGTCGCTGGAGTCAGCTGACTAGGCTCAGCCAATCAGGGCTGCCCCTCAGCCCTAGCCTCCTGATTGGTGGCTGGTGTCACCTGACCAGGGCTGACCAATCAGAGAGGGGGAATCTGGGCCGGCTGCTGATTGGTCGCTGGAGTCAGCTGACTAGGCTCAGCCAATCAGGGGCTGCCTCTCAGGCTAGCCTCCTGATTGGTGGGTGGTGTCACCTGACCAGGGCTGACCAATCAGAGAAGGGGAATCTGGGCCGGCTTCTGATTGGTCGCTGGAGTCAGCTGACTAGGCTCAGCCAATCAGGGCTGCCCTTCAGACCTAGCCTCCTGATTGGTGGGTGGTGTCACCTGACCAGGGCTGACCAATCAGAGCGAGGGATTCCTGTGCCGGCTGCTGATTGGTCGCTGGAGTCAGCTGACTAGGCTCAGCCAATCAGGGCTGCCCCTCAGGCCTAGCCTCCTGATTGGTGGTTGGTGTCACCTGACCAGGGCTGACCAATCAGAGAGGGGGAATCTGGGCGGCTGCTGATTGGTCGCTGGAGTCAGCTGACTAGGCTCAGCCAATCAGGGCTGCCCCTCAGGCCTAGCCTCCTGATTGGTGGGTGGTGTCACCTGACCAGGGCTGACCAATCAGAGCGGGGGATTCCTGTGCCGGCTGCTGATTGGTCGCTGGAGTCAGC